>CM018686.1:44241498-44243998 GCA_009363875.1 Mikania micrantha
TCCAGATTGCCACCTTCCTGCAAAATAACACAACAAACCATGTTAGTGATAATGCCCCCCCCCCTTCCCAAGAGCCCCCTTGCCCGTTCACCCTTCCACAATAAACCAACTCCACAACAGCCATGCCAAGCGTCCTATTGTGTGTTGTGGTTAACAGCCCCCATCTTTTAATTGCCTGAGACCCATGCCTCCTTTTAATTACTATGATCCTTCTTGCGGCAATTTGTTTCCATGACTTTGAGACCCCACTCTTTACTGGCTTGGTTAATCTCCAGCATGTAAGTAAGGTTAGCAACTCATCCCTTGCCTTCATTTTGGTCTTGTCATGAGCAATCTGCAGTTTCCATTCTTGTACCTTTGAGTTCACCACCTGCACAACATAAATAGCAAAATAGAGTAGAGTGTTTAAACCCTCACCCCCCTTTTGACTACTAACATCATCCCCTAACAAAGCACACGGCATATGTTTTTCCCATCGACCATCCATCTCTATCTCCACATACCAGATAATCTTCTTGTCCACAATATTCCAAATTGTTTCCTTAGTTATTCCTTCCATTAAGATTCTTTCTTTTCCTGGTTGGAGCATCCAATCCCATCTCCTCGTGGATCTTTCATCACATCCATCCTGCTGTTATTCCAATCACATGTATTGATGATGGAAATGCCCCACTCTTCCGCAATCTGTATAGTCTTGGGGTTGATCCGGAGGTTCAGACCTTGAAGCCTCAACCTAACATCAGCCTTAATGATTCGCACTAACTCTTCTTTGCTTCTCTTTATCTTTTGAAATAAGCGAATATTCCTCTCCTGCCATAGATAATACACAGTGGCTCCCACTATCAACCTGCGTATTATACTATCGATAGATGAATTGTTATGGAGTGCTGCCAGGTATTGAACACAATCAGGCCATAAGGATGGGGTTCGATCCAATTTTGCCATGCATCTCATTTCTTGCCAAACTTTCCTCGGGTATTCACATTGAAAAAACAGGTGATTATGGCTATCACTTTGACTTGCACAAAAAGCACATTTCAATGTGAGTTGACTTTCCCACCGTTTCATCCTATCATGGGTGAGCAATTTTTTCTGTATAGCAAGCCATAATATAAATGCATGACGTGGGATATTCTGGCTAAACCATACCAACTTGAACCATGGGACCTTCGCATCATTGCACGTCATATCCTCAAAAATTTGCTTAGTTTGGAAAGTGGTGATCTTTCCCAGTCTATTCTTCCAGCCATAAGTGTCTTGCCTATTAGCAACAAGGAGGGGGGGAGGAAAATCCACCAGACAGGTATATTTTTCAGCTAATTCCGGGGGCCAAATCCATTGGCCATTTCTAACAATATCTGACACTTTAGTCTTAGCATTAAGGCCAGTTCTTAGAATATCTCGACAAGTGACAACTTCGTTCAACGGACTCAAGACATGCCAATTATCATGCCATACTGAAGTAGAGCTACCATCACCTATCACTTTGACTATATGCGGCCGCAACTTTTGGCGATTCTTCAGTATACTCCTCCAGCTCCATGAAGCACCATCTTCAATATTAACCTCCCATAAGTGCTTGTCCCGCAGCTTGTAATGTTTTATCCAACGGACCCATATGGATTTCTTCTCATTGATGATATTCCAAACATGTTTTGCCATTAAAGAAAGATTCCTATCCGCCAAAGATTTTATTCCTAAGCCACCCATTATTTTAGGCTTGCAAACCTCTATCCATTTCACTCGAGCTTTACCTCGAACCTGGTCCGTTTGGGTCCATAGAAATTTTCTGATGAGCTTCTCAATGTCGTCAATGATATTGGTAGGCAGAGTAAATACAGACGCCCAATAAGTTTGCATCGATGAGAGGACCGACTTTATGAGTTGGAGTCTTCCCGCGAAAGAAAGGAATTTATTGTTCCAATCCTTTATACGGGTTTTAACTTTGTTAATAAGGACCCAACAATCTTTAGCATATAATCTTTTTGAGAGCAAAGGCACACCGAGATACCTAACTGGGAGCAACCCAGTCTTGAAGGGAATGATATCCTGGATAGCTTGTCGAATAGATGGCCGGACATTACCAAAAAATATCGTACTTTTGTCCATATTAGGCTTAAGACCTGAGACACCACTGAATTCATTTAAAGCAGCTTGAATAACCTTGACCGATTCAATATTGGCGCCACAGAACATCAAGAGGTCATCTGCGAAACAAAGATGAGTGAGCTGCATCTCTTCACATTTCCAATGGTATTGAAAGGTATCAACTTGCGCAATAGATCTCTTCAGGATGAGATTGAGGACTTCCATTACTAAGGTGAAAAGGTATGGGGACATAGGGTTTAGGGTTTAGGGTTTAGGGTTTAGGGTTTAGGGTTTAGGGTTTAGGGTTTAGGGTTTAGGGTTTAGGGTTTAGGGTTTGGGTTTAGGGTTTCGGGTTTCGGGTTTCGGGTTTCGGGTTTCGGGTTTCGGGTTTCGGGTTTCGGGTTCGGGTTCG
>CM018686.1:44245506-44373006 GCA_009363875.1 Mikania micrantha
GAGCGAAATCTCAGAATAAATGAGAACAGGAAGAGGACGATTGAGCAGGTCGTGTCCTTGATCTTGGATTCGGTTCGCCTAAGACTTGGTGGGCTGCGATTTAAACTCTCTGCCTCTGCTGTGCAAGCCTTGAATATCTGGGAGATGAAGGGTACTATAGATCGGTTAACTCAGATGAAGGATTCGTCTACTAATGATTGCACCTAATATGATTTTCGGTGGGGGCTTCTGCCAACTACAGTGGGTTAAGTCTCAGCTAAAGCTTGAAGCTACCTGGTGGGATGTGTTAAACTTTAGAGAGATTAAATTACTTATGATAATCCTTTTATATTATATATGTTTGATTGTTAATTATATTGTTGAGGGGAGTGAAGGGTGGGAAGGGTTGAAAAGGGTTGGGACTGCAAAAAATTTGGTCAGGACTTGGGGTGATGGGCGGGACAGGATTGGGATTGATCCTTCTGTTTTCTTTCTGAGAGGAGAGTGTAGAGGTGAGGTAGGTCTGGGTGTGGGTGTTGGGATGGGGACTTTGGGGGGTACTGAGAAGGTGGGGTATAATACTTCCAACTGGCTCTGGGTGGAACTTGACTGGAGGCCTATTTCTGATTATCACAACCCCTGCTTAACTGATTTAACTGCAGGTAATGGCATGTTCAGTCTGTGTAAACATCAGCACTGGTGGGGTATATGTGCGGCTGGTTTTGTAGGTACTTTTGAGAAGTTGATTGCCAATCAGGATACCTGTTGGGCTGCGGATATCTGGTGGTTCAGTCAAAGAAGTTTGAGTGTTGTGGCGTTGGAAAAGTGTATGTGTTTCAGGGATTCGAACCTAAGGGGCTGCTACACGGACTGTAAGTTGACTTTTACAGATTCCAGTTTGGTATGGGCTGTTTGGCAGTTACACAGTCAAATGGGATGGTTTTGTGATTGCTTGCAGGGCAGATGTTTTGGGATGTTTCAAAACCTAAGGGGCTGCTACACGGACTGTAAGTTGACCCTGAAGATTCTCCACATTGGGGTCAAGGTTTTTGGCCAAAGGCTGGCCTCTTGGTGGGCTAAGAAACATAACCAGTATCTCAGTACTATGGGCTACCAGGTAGTTGATTGTTGGGATGATTGGAGGGTTAAGGGCTGCTGGACTGATGTCAAATTTACGAGGCAATGGGAGGATTTGAGGGGGACTCATAACCTCCATGTTCATAGGCTAGGAACCACTACTTGGTTACTTTGGGTAAATCCTAAGGAATGCTGTTTGGATAATTTTTGCATGCACCTATCCAGCCTCGTTTCGCTTGGATGGCTAGACGGAAAATACAAGGGTACGACTGCCTGTAATATGGGAACCCCAGGCTTGACTAACATGGGGTTTGAGGTTGTTTGTGGCATGCATGGGCTGAAAGGCATGCAGCTGGGGCTGCTTGGCCAGGGGTTGGGGCTGCTTTGCCTGTTTGTGGGTAGCTGCGGTTTGATGGACGGCATGGCCAGATGGCCAGCTCGCCCCAATTGTTGCCTGGGTCTGTGTGGCATCCACTGTCTCCTTGGGTGCTGGTGTGATGATTTGTTGATTGAGTTGTGTCCTAGCTGGGCTATTCCAAAGAAGATGACTTCCAACTGGTCTATTGCTGGGAAAATCGATAGCCTTACTCACCCTAAGATGTTGGGGTTGTTCAGTGAGTTGTTTGAAGGTCATGTTGGCCAGAGCCTGTCTTGCATTATGGTTGGACCTTTTGATTTGCTTTGTTGGGCCTGTTGGAATGGAGGATGAGGACTTTTCTGACCTTTGCTAGCTTCTTGATGGGTATTGGATGGCATTATATTAATGGGCCTTTGAATAAGGATGCTCCTTTGGGTCCTAATGCTTGGGCTGTTGTGATTTCTTGGCTTGTGTCTTCTTGGTTGGCTGCTTTAGATATTGATTATCTCTGTGCCTGGATGCAAAGCGCCTACATTTTGATGTTGATGGATCATGTTCCTCATTCTGGCCAGCTTGCTATTATTGGCGTGACTAGGAACATAAACCATCAATGTGTTAGGATGGTTAATCCTTTGTATGATTGTATGTATTCTATGATTAGTTGTTTGCTTATTTTGTATTGTACCCTTAATAACTCTAGTTGGACCCCCCATTTTTTGTATAGTTGGGGGGATGGTTCTAAGTTCATTAGAACTATTTTTTGGGTGCCTAAGTATTGTTTAGGCTTTTTGTATGGTATACGGGGGTATGCCCCTAAGAGGTTGTAGTTTTTTTTCTGTGTTATATATTTTTCCGGGCAAAGCCCTTTATCCAAAAAAAAAAAAAAAAAAAAACCCTAAACCCTAAACCCTAAACCCTAAACCCCAAACCCCAACCCCAAACCCCAAACCCCAAACCCCAAACCCCAAACCCCAAACCCCAACCCCAAACCCAAACCCCAAACCCCAAACCCAAACCCCAACCCCTTTTTCCTCGATGGGATATTAAGAATAAGCAGCAGCCTCAGACCCCAAACCCCAAACCCCAAACCCTAAACCCTAAACCCTAATGAGTCAAATACATATTAAAAGTTGATGTTTTTTCATTTGGATAATGAGTCAAATACATATCGTCACAATCGGCCTTATTGGTTCGAAGTCAATCGATTTATGGCTATGTAATCCTTAATCGGAATGTTTACTAGTTATAGATTGTTACCCGATGTTCAATTTTGATATTCGGTGCTAGACAAACTTAGAAAATATATTCATAAAAAATGCTTGAGAAATCCTCCGGTTCATGTTGTTTGATGTTTCGATTATGGGGCCGTGAGTTTTTGCTTTCGTTTTGTTGATGTTTGGTTGTTGATGTCGGAATTCATGAATGGTGTTGGTAGTACATGGGTGGCCGATGGGTTTATGGGGCTGCATATCTTGCGGCTGCCTTCTTCTTTTCTATGGCAACATGTTCGGGCTGCGGATTGTTTTGTTGCGGTTGCTGTTTATTTATTTTCTTTCGGTTTAGGGATTGCTTGGTTCGATGGATGATTGGTTCTTGGCCGATGTATATTCGAGTGGAGGTAACATGTTGAAGGGGGCGGCTTTGTTTGGGCTGCACATTATCACGGCTGCCATAAATTTTTGGTGGTGGACTTGCTTGTGTGTATGCATGGTGGTCGTAGGGTTTGGGTTTCATGATTGCTTGATTATGTTTGGAGGCTATAAGGTTTAATGATGTGGTTATCATTAATCTTTTGGGTTGCATGCATGATGAAGGTTTACGGCTACTAGGGCTACTAGGGTTTGCTTGTGATGGAGGAGTTGTTGGTGGCCGAGGGTTTTGAGGATGATTATGGATCGCACATGATTGTTCATGGTGGCTATTGGTTTGATGTTGCTTATTTGTATTTATTGCATGCATGAAGTAATTGATGATGATGATGTATAAAGGTCACTGTTTTATAGCTGTTGAACATGTGGGGGGTGGATTGATGCCATATAACTCTTGTGAATGGAAAATTAACCTACCTTTAGAGATTCTTGATTTATGGTCTCTAAGAATTGGTCTAATGGTGTATTACATGAATATGATTAGTACATTTAGAAGAGATGGTGGCTTTTTATTCATCTTTTTGGCCGGAATTTCCAAGTGATTAGGCCGATTATCATGGTGATGGTGGCGGCAATCTTAAGGATAACTAATCATGGTGGTTGTTTTTGGTAATCATGGGTTCATTTTATCATTGTCGTGGTTGAATTACATGGTTTTTGGTTTTGCTTCACATGTATGATTTTATTGGCATCATGGTTGAATTACATGGTGGCCAGCGTATCTCTTTTTTGGTTACATGTGGTTGCATGGAATGATTTGGAGCATGACTTGGGTATATGATATGCATGAGGAAAGGATATGGTAAAAGGATAAATTTTTTATTTGATGCAACTTTGCATTGGATGAGGATTACATGGCCTCATGTATGTGATTGTCTTGATTCATGGCTTCTTTGGTTTAGTCTAATCCTTCTTTCTTTATAGTTAATACTTTCATTTTTTCATCAACACTTGAATGGAAGATTGTGTTTGTTTTCTTAGTGGCCTTAGTAATGGGGGAGAAAACAAACCTAAGTATGGGCTAAGGTGGACATTTATCTATTGGTAAGTGTTTGTTTCAATCTTTCTTTTGGGTGTTATGTCCTCTAAATGTGCCTTAGAAATGGGACGGGGATAGAACCAAGTATGGGAGCGGTTGATGACATGAAATGGAAGATTTTAACATGAAGAAGGATTGGGGTTGGATCTGCTTTGATTATATGGGATTAGAAAACTCTCTTCATGATTATCTTAGAGTTAGTATGATTCCTTGTTTATTTGGGCCTGCGTGCCTAAGTTTGGTTTGTTTTGATTTGGGCCTGCGTGCCTATTTATTGTTTTAGTTCTTGCGGTTTCCCCCCTCTATGCTTAAAATGCGCTGGAGGGGGGGAATGCGTTTTTGTTTGTAACAACTTTTCTTTTTTAATAAAATTTACCAAGGCGTTGCCTTTTTCAAAAAAAAAAAAAAAAAAAAAAAAAAAACCCTAAACCCTAAACCCTAAACCCTAAACCCTAAACCCCTAAACCCTAAACCCTAAACCCTAAACCCTAAAACCCTAAACCCTAAACCCTAAACCCTAAACCCTAAAACCCTAAAACCCTAAAACCCTAAAACCCTAAACCCTAAACCCTAAACCCTAAACCCTAAACCCTAAACCCTAAACCCTAAACCCTAAACCCTAAACCCTAAACCCTAAGGAAATTCATTTTCTCAAATCTTGCTACACACACTTAAAGGTGTGAGAGAAATGTTCTCTCTTTTTTCTCCCTTGGCCGTAACCTAATTCTTGTTTATTTCGATTGAATCTCTTGCATGTTACTTCACCCCATAGCTTGATTTTGTTTTTTGATCTTGCTAGAGATGATCTAATGGGTGTATTACATGAATCATGTTGGTTTTTCGGTTGAATAGGTAGAAAATGGGTGGCGGCTATGGAGGATTCATCTTTAATGGTGTTGTAGTGACATTTGTTTGAATGGTTTCCTTCCGGTTCATAAGCTTTATTGTTCACAAATATGGGGCCGTGAATGGTTGGTTTGCTTGCATATTCGGATGCTTCATGCTTTATCTATTCGATTTGTTTGTTATTGGTTTTTAAAGGTGATGATTGTGGTTATTATATTCGGTGATTATGGTGTTATAAGGTATTATGATTAATATTCATGGCCAATCATGTTTAAGTATCAAATGATGATTGTGGATTTGGATTTCTCTTGGCCGTAACTTTATTTTTGTCATATTCGATCTAATTTTTACATGGTATTTCACTCCATAGCTTGATTGGTTTTGATCTTGCTAGAGATGATCTAATGGATGTATTACATGAAACTATGTTGATTTTTTGATTTGAATTGGTAAAAATTGATGGCGGCTATGAGTATCTTTATTCCATCGATTTTCTTGATTCATGGGCTACGGGTTTTGGTGTAGTTGTTTGATTCTTTGGTTTGTTGATGTTGCTTCTTGGATGTTTATTTGATTGGGATTCATGATGGTGTTGGTCTAACATGGATAGCCGATGGGTTATGGAGTTGATTGATTGCGGCTGCCTTCTATTTTTCTATGGTTTGGTTTCCATGGTTGCGGCTATTAGGGTTTATTTGTCAAGGAGGTTGTGTTGGTGGCTGATGGGTTTGTGGTTCTTCAGTATTATTCGAATATCCAAGTGTTTTGTGTTGATTATCATTGTGATGGGGTCGACAACCTTATGGGTAGCAAAATATGGTGGATGTTTCATTATGATGATGAAGGATCATTGAGTTTGATTGTTGATGTATGGTTGGCAATTAGGGTTTTCGGGGCTGCATACATGAGGATGGTTGCACTCTTTATGTTCATATTTTTGGGGTTCATGTATGAGATGGAGGCTAAATGAAGGATGATGCGGCTGCCATAATGTTTGGTGGTGGATGTATGCGGGTTTTTTTCATAGATGGATGATGAGGGTTGCATGAAGGATTACGGTTGAATGTGATGGGGTTGGATGGCTTATATATTCACGGCAATATTAAAGGATTGGGACTTACATTCACATCTCAAGACCAGGTGAGTTGGCCGAAGGGTCAATTCTTGGTGGTTTTGTGGCCGTCATTATATGTTTTAGGCATTGATCATGTGGTGACCGATTTCTACGGCAACATGTTTACTTTCAATGTTTGACGTGGGGGCTAATTGGTGGATGTTGTGGCTGCTGCTGTTCGTGGGGTCACACAAGTTTGCGGCTGCCATCAATGTTTTGGTGGTGGATGATTTGGTTTGATTGAATTCATGTTGGCCGAATATATGGGGCTGCATGGATGGTTGTTTTTTTTGTTGCCAACTTTGGGTTTGAATGCATGGATTTTGGTATGTGTTGGTCGAATAATCCACACAGTGTTTGAGGAGTTGAAGTTTATATGTGGTGGACGAGATGCAAAGTTTGTCTATCTTCTTGGCAATGATGATTTTTTCGGCAATAATTAATGGTTTTGCGGCTGTTGTGGGCTGCAATTATTTTGGCCGGTTGCATGCATTCCAATGTTTTAAGGATGGGCTTACACGTGTGAATTTGGTTTGCATGGTGACAGATGTTTGTTTTGGCTTGCATGTAGTGGTTGGATATGATATGTATGCAATGGATCATGCAATTGTTTAATGGTTTATGTGGGATGTAATCATTGCACATTTGCATGTTGGATGACCGTTTGCATGGAGTTGAATGGATTTGGATTTTGTATATGGATGACATGTGGATGTGTGTTGGCAGATTGTATGTGTGCCACAAATTCGTTCATTTATGTGTGGTGTATTAATTATTGGGATGCTATATATGCATGACTATTGCATATCATGCACATGAGGAAGGATAGGGTTAAATGATAATGTCTTGATGCCGAAGCATGGTTGCATTGGAAGATGGATTTGCATTGCCACATGGGTGTGATTGTGTTGGTTTATGGCATATTTTTTTGGTCCAACATTTCATTTATTTATGGGTAATTATTTCATTAAACATCATCAACATTTGAATGGAAGATAGTTCTTGTTTTCTTAATGGCCATAGAAATGGGGGAGAAAACACACCTAAGTATGGGTTAAGGTGGACATTTACTACTATTGGAAAGTGTTTGTTACTATCTTTCATTTGGGTGTTAGGTCCCCTAAATGAGCCTTAGAAATGGGACGGGGATTGAACCAAAGTATGGGCTAGGTTGATGATATTGTGATGAGTTGACCATGAAGATTGGAATGGTATGGAGCTGTTTTTTGTTTACATGGGATTTGAAAACTCTCTACATGATATATCTTAGAGTTAGTATAATTCCTTGTTTATTTGGCCTGCGTGCCTAAGTTTGTTTATTTTGCTTTGGGCCTGCGTGCCTATTGTTTTGTTTTGTTTTGTGCGGTTTCCCCCCTCTATGTTAAAATGCACTGGAGGGGGGGAATGCGTTTTGTTTGTAACATCTATTCTATTTTAATAAAATTTACCAAGGCATTGCCTTTTTCAAAAAAAAAAAAACCCTAAACCCGAAACCCGAAACCCGAAACCCGAAACCCGAAACCCGAAACCCGAAACCCGAAACCCGAGCCCCGAGCCCCGAGCCCCGAGCCCCGAGCCCCGAGCCCTCAGCCCTAAGCCCGAAGCCCTAAGCGCTAAGCGCTAAGCCCTAAGCCCTAGCCCTACCCTAACCCCAAACCCCAAGCCCCAAGCCCCAAGCCCCAAGCCCCAAGCCCCGAACCCCGGAACCCGGAACCCCGAACCCCGAACCCCGAACCCCGAACCCCGAACCCCGAACCCTAAACCCTATGGTTTTTCATTTTTGCAATTTTCTTTCTCTCTCTTCTTTCTCTCTCTAAAAATACGCTCTGCCAGAAGTTCTCTCCGCCGACCATGAAACCATCAATTGATGGGATAAATCCGTCAATTTCTCTTAATAATCGGCCACCTGATAGACCTCCTGATGATCAGAATGTTTCATCGGCCACTAATTGCTCCTTGGGTGAGCCGATTGCCCCATTTGAGAAGGGATCGGGGTTGGCGCATGGGGAAACTAGCATTTCAGAAGGGAAAGCTGCGGCTTTGGCTCAAGAGGAAGGGAACTTGTCTCCTACTTCTTTGGCCAAGCTAAGGAAAGTTGGTAGCAGTAGGAAAGCAAATGGATATGGCAACCATAAAGGTTCGGTCGGGGTCAAGGTGCAGGGATTCCGAAGTATTAGGCGTGCAAGGATGAATTGCAGATACTCCCCTCTCCTCTCCGACATGAGAGTGAGGGAATTCATTCAAGAAACGGAAAACATGGCTGATGCTAGGCCGGTCTCTGACCTAAACACTCCTGGGATTGATCGAATGAACCCAAATGTCCACATCCCCTCCCCTGTGGTGATTGCGACTACTACTTAGGAAGTCCTAGTTTCCTCCCCTATGGTGGTCGACAAAACAGGTATCCCTCTTCCTCTAGTCATAGATTCTGAGGTGCACATGAAAGCTGTTGCGCCCCCTCCCCCTCTGATCACTCGTCCGGCCGGCAACTCCTTTGCAGATAAGTTAAAAGTTAACATTGATCCCATGGATTCTACCCTTGAGTTCATCCCTCCTGTGATCAATTCTGATGGGTCTAAACGTGTTGTTCTTTCTGTTGAGGATGTTAAATTAGCAGCCAATGTTTTTGCAAGACATTTGTTTGGGTATTTTCATGGATCGTCTATGGATTACAACCAAGTGAATTTGGCTGTTAGAAGGTTGTGGTCTGCTTACGACATAGATGATGTTACTAAAAATGCTGCTGGATACTATTTCTTTAAGTTCAAAAGTGAGCAAGGTCTTAATGATGTTCTGGAAAACGGCCCGTGGATGATTAGGAATGTGCCTCTATTTCTGAATAGGTGGGAGCCTGGATTAGGGGTGGAAAAAGCAGACCCGATTTCTATACCCTTGTGGGTTTCTATACATGGCATCCCCCTTGATTTATGGACCAAAGTGGGCATCAGTAGGCTTATGAGCGCGATTGGTGTTCCCCGGGTTATGGATCGGGTGACAAGAGAAAGATGTTTGCAGGGCAAAGGAAAACTGGGATTCGCTAGGGTCCTAATTGATGTTTCTGCAACCTCTCAACTTCCTTCTGTAGTGGAGGTGGAATACCCTGCCACTGAAACCCTTCCCAGTCGTATTGTGAAACTGGAAGTGTCCTATCAGTGGACTCCTCCTAGATGCAACACGTGTAAAGTTTATGGCCATTCTACATTGCAGTGTAAGAAAACTCCTAAGGTGGTGGGTAATAGTGTGAATAAGGATAAGGAGATGGCTACTAGCCATGCTACTGTTGTTAGCAATCCTTCTTGTGTGGAGCAGCCTTCTGTGGTGGAGCAACCTGTTGAGCCTCTTAGGCAGCAGAAAAAGGATGGTCAGCAGGGGCAGGATCTGGGTACTGTTGGTGGGCAGAGGTGTGCCCCACAAAAACAGGTGCAGCAATCCCATAAAAAGCATAAGACTGGGGGTTTTGATTTCAGTCGTGCTGTTAATGGTAAAGCCAACAAGAAGAAGGGTCAAATGGGTGGTCCTGACCAGAAAGGTAGTAAGGGGAAGGAGCCGATTATGGTGGAAGTTGCGAACCGGTTCTCGGTTTTGGATGACCAGCAAGGTGTGCCGATGGAAAGGGACAAGAATGCAGGTGATTTAGGAGTGAATGGGGGTTGTGCGGTTAACATGGAGCAGGATATCCTCCTCAACAAGGATATTGATCTTAGTCGAGCTCTGCCAGCTACTAACACCGGGGGCTCTAGTGTAAACAATGTTAAACATGCCAAGTTATCGGATAAGCAGAAGTCGGTAATAATGGGATATATTAAGGTCACCCATGCGGTTCCTCAAATAGTAGCCAGGTCTTGGAGTTTGGATGAGTGTGAGTATTTCTCGGATCAGTGTAATCGTTTGGGGTATGATCCGGAACTTATGCTTGTTGATTATGAGTATTTTTTAGAGGACTATCTTCTTGAGGAAAGCCTTCAGGATTCCATGGATCAGCCAGTTAATGTGAGCCATAGTGTCCCGGAGTCCAAAAAGAAAGCCATCTTGAATGCTCTACAGTCCAAGGCTAGGGCAGTGAAGGCAAATGATATGGCAAAATGGTCGGTTGGGGAATGGTTGTACTTTGTTGAACAAGCCAGGCTCTTGAAAATCGACATGACCTATGCTGTAGAGGATGTTGAGGAAGAAGACAATTGCATGGCTAGCTTTATGGCTGGCTGGGACAAGAAACATTAACTCCTGTTTTATGGATTTTTTGCTTCTTTTTGTTTTTGGTGTGTTGGGGTTTGTGTCTGATTTTTCGTTTGTTCAGGTTGATGCCCATGGTTCTTGGCAGTCTCATTTCCCTAAGACCCATAGGCATCACAGTTCTTTGCTTGTTTGGGCTTTTTGTTCCAGTGGGCTCTTTGGTAGCCTCCCTTTTTGGGTCTTCTTTCGTTTGTTTAGAGGCTGGTTTCATATGGCGTGGAAAGGGAAAGTGTGTAGTTTTTCTGGAAGATGGCAGGGCTTGGGTCAGCTTACTGTCGTTTGGTTGATTGGCTGCTATTGGGGTGTTTGCTGGGTTGGAGGCTGCAGAAGGTTAGTGTGCTGGTCTGGGAGAGCCAGGGTGTGGACCAGACCTCTGGGTAACTTGTTGGACTGGATCCACTATTCTTTGGGTTGGGATATGGGGTGTAATGTGGCTGGCAGAAGTTTGGGTTGTGCCATAGTTGGCAGAGGTTTGAATTGGGGCCTTTTGTATTGGCAGGGTCCGGATTTTGCAGGTGGGCTGGGTCTCAGCTGTGCTATTTTGGGGGTCTACTCCTTGGCCCTGTGGGTGTTCTCTCGGATGTTTAGGGGGTGGGTGCATCTAGGCTGGATTGGAGCTGAGCTGATTGGGGCCTCTGATGTGAGTCCTTGGAAGCTGTGGATGGCTAGGGGCTGGAAGGTTATTGAAGCTGCTGGGCGGGGGTTTAGCATGGATGGGGGGCAGATTAATATTCACACTAGTCAAGGGGTTAAGAGGAGTATGAGGAACAGGTGGTTTATGTTGTGGGGCCTGCTTATTTCTATGCTAAGATGGAATGGGTTTTGGCCTATGAGTTATACATGGGTTGACTTTTGGGGAGGCTTTGTTGCTGTTGGTTATTGGTTTTGTACTGCGGGGATGGTGATTCATCAGGTTCGTTGGGCTGATCTGGATTGCATTGGGTTCCCTATTATGGTTCGGGCTGGGTTGGATGATTGGGGTTTGCACTGGGCTGTTTTAGATTGCAGTGGGTCCCCTTCTCTGGCTTATGGTTCTGTTGGTGATGCTTATGGTTCTTGGGCTGCTTTGAATGCTACTAAGACTCCTAAACATCATTCGGTTTTGGCTACTATTCTGGTTTGGTTTGCTAATTGGTCTGGGCTTATGTTGTATTGGTTGTTATCTAGGGCGTATAGTGGCTGGGATCAACTTGACTGGATTGGAATTATCCTGGTTAATTGGGCTTCGATGATGGGCCTGCTACCTCGGTCTACCCTTCTGGTGTATCCTTTTTGCCATGCGGCCAGCACTTGTGGCCAGGAGGCCTGCCCTAACAGCCTTGGGGCCTTTTGCCTTGGCCTTTTGGCCCACTGGTGTGGCCTGGAAGATTGCCCGTGTGCTCTTGTAGTCTCCTCTAGTGGACTGGTGGTGATTTCTTGGGCCCCTTTTCATTGGATTACTTGTTCTAGTCATGGTGCAGAAGATTTAAAGAGGATAACTTGGAGCTTTCTGATGGATTTTGTGTGTAGAAACTCCTGGGTCTTTTGGGTTTGGGGTAGCTATCTTTTGTTTACTATGGCTACTGGGCCTCCTTGTGGGCTTCTTATGCTTTTCCTATTGGACTCTATTGATTTGCATATGTTGGGTTTTTTGGTGTATGTTGTGTGGGCTGTGGGTAGTTATATGTATCTTTCTTGTAATTGGGCTATGTCCTTTTGTTTTCTTGGGCCTGTTATGTATGTAGGTTTGGGCCAGGCCCGGTGTATGTATTTTGTGTTGTGTAGTGGTTGGGCTTGTGTTGGCCTTGGTTTTTTGGTAGCCTTACCGGGGATGTCGGTGAAGTGCTACACGGGGGGGGGGGGGGGGTATGCCCCCTGGTCCTCATGTAATTCTTTTGTTGGTTGGTATACATTTTTCCGGGCAATAGCCCTTTACCCAAAAAAAAAAACCCTAAACCCTGAACCCTGAACCCTGAACCCTGAACCCTGAACCCTGAACCCCTACCCCTACCCCTACCCCTAAACGCTAAACCCCGAACCCCGAACCCCGAACCCCGAACCCCGAAACCCCGAACCCGAAACCTCGAACCCCGAACCCCGAACCCCGACCCCCGAACCCGAAACCCCGAACCCCGAAACCCCGAACCCCGAACCCCGAACCCGCAACCCGAACCCGCAACCCGAACCCCGAACCCCGAAACCCGAAACCCTAACCCGAAACCCGAAACCCCGAACCCCGAACCCCGAACCCCGAACCCCGAACCCCGAACCCCGAACCCCAAACCCCGAACCCCGACCCCCGAACCCCGAACCCCGAACCCCGAACCCGAAACCCCGAACCCCGAAACCCCGAACCCCGAACCCCGAACCCGCAACCCGCAACCCGAACCCCGAACCCCGAACCCCGAACCCCGACCCCCGACCCCCGAACCCCCGAACCCCCGAACCCCCGAACCCCGAACCCCGAACCCCGAACCCCGAACCCCAAACCCTAAACCCTAAGGATTTTATTTGCTCAATTTTTCTCTCTCTCTTCTTTCTCTCTCTAAAATTCTCTCTCTGGCGATCACTGGCTACTTCCATTGATTCCCAGAATTCCTTCGCCTTCTACTAGGTTTTCAAGTGTATGGATCCTTCAAATAATTTTATTCCACATGTAGAGAAGCCGCCTGATCCTAAAGTTGTTCCTCCTCTTGAATCGGTGGTTACTAATATGAGCATTAAGAGTTTGGCTGGCAAATCGAAAATTAAGAAAAAGAGGGATGCGACTGGTAAGGTTAAAGGAGGTAAGTTCCAGTCTAAATTTGTGAATCTAAATGTAGATTCGGTTGTGAATGGGGCTCCAAATCCTGTGTACGATGTTGAAAAATGCCAAAATGTTGCTGGCCAACGGATGGAGGCAGAAATCGGAGTATCCAATGTTGGTTGTGGGGTGTCGATAGCTGTTCACGACCCAAGGGTAGTCCCACAAGGTGTCTGTGGCATGAATTTGGAGGCGTCAGTGCCCCCTACACCGGAATTCATTGATGATCAGGCTCCAATTATTGATGACGCAATGGAGTCAAGTTGCGGTGAAGAAGATGGTGCAGATGATAGGTCTGATGAAGAAATTGAACATCAATTGGGGTCTGCGGTTCATCCAGAACAAATTCCTTCTGTGAATTTGGGTGCCAACGCCCCTCATGAGGGCTGACCAACAGAAATTGAAAAGCAGCAGGAATTGGGAGGCCACCAAAATGTCTGGTCCAATCATATGAACGGTAAGCTATCCTATGCGACTAAGATTAAGCTGAATAATGAGAATGAGAGAACTAGGCTTGAATTCATCCCTCCTCTTGAATTGCCTGATGGTGGGAAGAGGGTTGTCATCTCCGGTGATGACCTCAGGTACTCGGCTGCCAATTTCTCCCTTTACCTGTATGGGTATTTCTTAGGAATGTCTATGGACTTCAATGTTGTGAATTCCACGTTTAGGAGGTTATGGAGATCGTATGGATTAGATAGTGTGTCTAAGAGTACAGTTGGATACTACTACTTTAAGTTCAAGAGTGAACAAGGAATGAATGAGGCGTTAGCTAATGGCCCTTGGATGGTAAATAATGTCCCTATCCTGTTGCAAAAATGGGAACCAGGGCTGTGTTTGCAGAAGGTAGAACCATCTTCTATTCCTTTGTGGGTTACGGTCCACAACATTCCTTTGGAACTCTGGACAGGTAAGGAATTGAGTAAAATAATGAGTGTCATTGGGTATCTACTTCTTATGGATAGGATTACGGAGGAGAGATGTGAGAACCAAATGGGAAAAATTGGTTTTGCTAGAGTTTTAGTTGAGGTGTCAGCTAAGTCCAACCTCCCCGCAGAGATTGAGTTAGAGTTCCCCCCTATTGGTAATAGACCTGCTCGTGTGATTAAACTAAATGTTTCATACCAATGGAAACCGCCGGTTTGCCAACATTGTGGTGTGTTTGGACACTCATTCCAACTGTGCAAAGTGAGGACTAGAACAGATGAGGAAGTGGCTGCTGAAGCAGCTGAGTTGGAAAAAAGGAAGGGCCTAGGAGGAGTAAAGGGTAGCCAACTTGGTGAGGAAAATGATGGGTTTGTAGTCAAAGTCCATAGGAGGAAAGGTTATGCAGTAAATAAGCCTAAGAGGAATCAGCACTTTGGTGGGAGTCGCAATTTAGGGAGTTTAGATCAGAAACATCAGAGAAATACTAGGCAAGGGATTAATTCTAACACTTCTTGTGATCCGGTTATTCAGAGGAAGATGGGTGAAATGCATAAGAGTTTCATAGCTGATAAGGGGGTGAAAAGGAATGGTCATAATTTTCCCAACCCTTTACATCTTTCGGCTCCAGGGGGAGGTAATGGGGGTAGCCATAAGGGCACTGCAACTGCCTGGCAGCCTAAAGTGGCTCCTTCTATGACGAATGTCCCTGTTTCAAACCCGTTTGCAGCTTTAGAGGATGAGGAGTTTTCTATTATGGATCTAGATGCATCTTTGATCAAGGGTAAACTTGTTTCATCAGGTACAGTTAGAGGGCAAAACTTAGTTGAGGGGAGTGGTCAAAAAGAAGGTGATGAGTCAGATAGTGACATGGAGTCTATCGATTTTGGTATAACTGATGCTCAGAAGTGGGCTATCACAAACAGTTTGCTAAAATACAAATCGGTCAAAGCAGTGGACCAAGAAAGCTGGGAACTAGGGGAGTGGGAGTTTTTCAAGCAGCAGTTGGTGGTGCTGAACATAGATCCCACTTATAGCGTTGTGGATGTTGAGCAAGAGACAAATGGTATGGCTGCGTTTTTGGGTAATGCAAACCAAAGTCAGCTGATGGGGGGTGTAGGGTATGTGGGCCCCAGCTCTAATCAATCTGTTTAGATGGATATGAAAATTCTAGTTTGGAATGTGAGGGGTATGTGTTCGGCTGCCAAACAGAACTTGATTATGCAGCATCTTAGGGAGCATAATGTCAATATCATGGGGATTATTGAAACTCATCTTGCAAAAGGTAAAGTCTCTCTGATATGTAATCGAGTTTTTAATAATTGGAGTTGGGACTCAAACTGTAATGAGTGTGAGGGTAACACTCGTATAGTTGTTGGGTGGAATCCTAAAATTGTTAATCTTATGATTGTTGCTCGTCATCCCCAAGTTGTCCATTGTTATGTCCAGCCGGTGAGGGGAGGCCCTGCTTTTTACTGTTCTGTAGTCTATGCTTACCATAGACTTATCCAACGTAGCGAGTGCTGGGAGGCTCTTAAACTTCATAAAACTGTGGTGGGTAATCATCCGTGGGCCCTCCTTGGTGATTTCAACTCCATCACTGACCCGTCTGAACGTTCTATGGGGTCGTCTTATATCACTAGGAGTATGACTGAAATAAGGGAATGTTTTATGGATATTGAAGTAGAGGATCTCAGTTTGTCAGGGCTGAGATTTACTTGGAGTAAAAGCCCTGGTACTGTTGGTGGTTTGTTAAAGAAGTTAGACAGAGTGGTTGTTAATCATTCTTTCATGCTCCTCTTCCCTCAAGCGAATGCCAGATTTCTCCCGTTTTTGACTTCGGACCACTCCCCTTGTTTGATGACTATCCCTAGTATTGTCCATAGGCCTGTGAGGCAGTTTAAGTTCATGAATTACCTTGTTTCCAAAGGGGAATTCATTCCTACTGTTAGGGAGGTTTGGAATAATCACATCCAAGGTTTTGCTATGTTCTCGTTGGTGTCCAAACTCAAAAGTTTAAAAGGCCCTTTAAGAAAACTTAATTTTAAACAGGGTAACCTGTTTGAGAAGGTTCACAGGATTAAGCTTGAGTTAGAAGAAGTTCAAAGTGACCTCACCTTAGATCCCTCCAACAATGTTCTAAGGGAGGAAGAACAGAACTACTTGGCGGCTTACCTTGAAGCTGTTCGGGATGAGGAGGCTTTTCTGAAGCAGAAGGCTAAAGTTACCTGGTTGGCGGAGGGGGACCAGAATTCTAAATACTTCCACAAGGTGGTCAAGTCCAATGCCAATTGTAGATGGATCCATTCCATTGAAAGCCCTCAGGGCTATTGGGTCGATGGCCAACAGATGGCTGACATTTTTATTGACCACTTCAAGGGTATTTTAGGGGAGTCTAATGCTGTTGACCCTATAGTTAACCCTGACTCCTTATTTCCTAATAAGGTGTCTCAGCTTAGTGCGTCTGACATGGTGAGGGAAGTTACTGATAAAGAGATCAAAGATGCTCTGTTTGATATTGATGATAATAAAGCCCCGGGGCCTGATGGGTTTTCTTCGAAATTCTTTAAGGCTGCCTGGGAGGTGGTTGGTAATGATTTCAGTATGGCGGTTAAGGAGTTTTTCAGAATTGGTAAACTCCTTAAAGAAATTAATGCCACGGTTATTGCTTTAGTTCCCAAGATCCCCAACCCCAGCAAAGTCACAGATTTTAGGCCTATTTCTTGTTGTAATGTTATTTACAAGTGTATCAGCAAAATTATCACTAACCGTATAAAGAGTGTACTCGGTGACATTGTTAGTGATAACCAATGTGCGTTCATTCCAGATAGGCAGATAAGCGATAATATTTTGCTTACTCAGGAGTTGATGAGGAATTATCATAGGCATCGAGGTCCCCCTAGGTGTGCTTTTAAGATTGACATTCAGAAAGCCTATGACACTGTTGAGTGGGAGTTTTTGCAGGATTGTTTAATTCATTTTGGTTTTCCTAGGAAAATGACTCGATGGATCATGGAATGTGTGACCACCACTTCTTTCTCTGTTGCCATAAATGGAGAACAGAAAGGTTTCTTTAGGGGAAAAAGGGGTTTGAGGCAAGGAGATCCTATGTCGCCTTACCTCTTTACTTTAGTCATGGAAGTTTTATCCTTGATGCTCACCCGGAGTGTTAAAGATAATGAGGAATTTAAATTCCACTGGAAGTGTTCAGAGGTAGGCCTAACCCACCTGTGTTTTGCTGATGACCTGTTTCTGTTATGTCATGGAGACCCTTCTTCTGTTGAGATCCTCATTGAGGCTTTGGATGAGTTCAAAGATGTTTCTGGTCTTAATCCCAGCATTTCTAAAAGCACGGTTTTCTTTGGGAATGTTGCCCCGCAAGTTCAAAGGGAGATTAATGACCTTGTCCAGTTTAGGGTGGGAACTCTTCCTGTTAAATATTTGGGCGTTCCTCTTGTGTCATCCCGGTTAAAGCAAGCTGACTGCACCCCTCTGATCGAGAAAGTCAAGAAGAGAGTCCAGGATTAGAAGGCCAAATCTCTCTCTTTTGCTGGTAGGTTGCAACTTATAAAATCGGTCTTAAATTCCCTTCAGGTGTATTGGTCCTCAGTTTTTATCCTTCCTATAGCTGTCACTAAAGCTATTGAAAAGGTTATAAGAGGCTTCTTGTGGTGTAAAGGTGATATGGTGAGAGGGAAAGCCAAAGTAAAATGGGTGGAATGTTGTACTCCTATTAGACATGGAGGGTTGGGCCTTAAGTCGCTGAGGACTTGGAACAATGCCCTCATGTCTAAACATTCTTGGAATGTCATTACCCGTAAGAAGTCTCTTTGGGTAAACTGGATTGAGGAGTACCATCTGAGAGGCAAAAGTTTCTGGGAAGTTCCTGTAAAAAATGATGTTAGTTGGAGCTGGAGGAAAATTCTTCAACTAAGAGACTTGCTAAGGAAGCATTGTGTTTCTATTATTGGGAATGGCCAGGAAACCTCTGCATGGTTTGACAATTGGCACCCCTCTGGTCCCCTTGACCGTGTGCTCACATCCAGGAACATGCATGAGGAGGGTTTCTCTAAGGCCACACGGGTGGCTGAGGTCATTGCTGATAATAATTGGAATTGGCCTCCAGATTGGCATATGAGATTCCCGTGCTTAATTGCTTCCCCCCCTTTTCAGTTGAGTGAAAATATCCCTGACAGGATTGTCTGGAGAACAAATGAGGGGAAGGATGTTAATTTCCATGTTGGAGAGGTTTGGAAAGACATTCAGGAGATAGGGAATGAGGTCAATTGGGGGAACCTTGTGTGGTTCTCTCAGAATATCCCTAGGCATGCGTTTATCCTCTGGCTTGCTGTTAAGAATAAGCTAAGGACACATGATTTGATTAGTAGATGGAGTGTCATGAGCGAAAACAAGTGTGTTTTCTGTGCTAGTGTGCAGGATAGTACGGATCACTTGTTCTTTGATTGTGTAGTCACGGCTAAGATTTGGGATAAAGTGAGAAGGAAGACAAAATGGCCCCCCTTAGCCGGGAACTGGAATAGCAAGGTTGAGGAGTTTAGCAAAAGTGGTAATAATGGGTCTATATGGAGTGTTGTTAACCGCCTGGTTCTTGGTGCGACTGTCTATTATATCTGGCAGGAGAGGTGTCTTAGACAATATGAAAACAGGAAAAGACCGGTTGAGGACGTCTGTTTCTTAATTTTAGATTCAGTTAGACTCCGTATGCTTAGTCTAAAACTTAGAAATTCTTTAGCCCTTGTTCAAGTCAGGAAGATCTGGGATTTGGTGTTGCCTAATTATGTGGAGGCAAATTATTTGAAGGATCCTTCTCCATGAATTTACCTTGTGTTTGGGTGTTTTGGGGTCTTTGGGCGTTAATGTGTACTGTCTTGTTTGTGTTGTCAGTGGGTTTTACTTTGGAGTTGAGAAACCAGTTAGAGATTAAAGTGCATTTGAAATTTCTTGTTTTTTACCCATACCTTATTATTAATCTGTTAACAAATAGGTTTTTGCTTGTATTGGGGAGAGTAATAGGTATGGGCAAAGGGATGGGGTCCTGGTTGGGCTTATAAAAGTGAGGATTTGGGGTAAAGGGAGGGCTTGGGTTGGGCCCTTTATTCATCTTTTATTGCTGAGAGTTGATATTTTTATGGTTATTTATAACCTTATTCTCATTACTTGGGTTTATGGGCTGTTGGGTTGGGGCGTTTATTGCTGTCATCATTTGAAGTCGCCTGGCAGGTATAGGTTTCAGCAGATGCAGAAGAGGGGGATATTTGACCCCTTCATGTTGCTGGGTCTGGTCTGGGATACTTTTTCAGCTGACAAATGCCAACACGGAAGCTCTTGGGATTTCTTTGGTTGCTTCATGTTTGTGTCAAAGCCTGAAGTTATGATTTTGTGCAAGGATGGGTTGCTTCGTATTATTACTGCTAGGGGGTTGGGCTTGCTTCAGGTGATCTATGTTACAGCCACCTGCAATGGGGATCATAGATGGGGTCATCCTGCTATGTATTGGGGCAAAGATAGCTATTCCTATGACTGGGTTTGGGGTTACAAATGGGTTGGTTTGCTGATGGGCTGGACGGAGTGTGGCAATGGGGGTGCAGGAGGCCGCAATGTTGACCCTACGGTGGGTAAAACAAAAGTTGACTTTTGTGTCTGGCCTTCGGTGTGCAATGCCTACCAATTGTGGAACGGATTCAATCTGGGTAATTTGAGGTGGGCTGGGGGCACACATTGCTGCTGGTATATCAGGTCCTTGGGAATTTTACATGCTGATATGGTCCGAAGTGCTGTTCCTTGCTGGATTGAGACCTGCAATATTGTTCTGATCAGTTGGAAGTCCTTAATTAGAGGTGGTTTGTACTCTGGTGCAGCTTGGATGGGCAGGGTTATGGTGTGGGGGTTAATGCTATGTATTCAGTTTGGCTTACGCAGGGCTGATTACTGCAGTGATTTTTGGCTGGTTTGCCTCTCTGCTACTCTTGTAAAAGCTGATCGTAAGGACAAAGGTGCTACCACTTGCTTAGGGGGGACTCTTGCTTGGTTTGCAGGCTATACCCAGCTGCGGAAACGGATTAGCATGGGTTGGGTTGTGTACACGCATCGCAACTGTGGCTCTGAGCTCATGGGGGATCTCTATGGTGCTGGAAATTACAGACATCTGGTCTGGGATTTACCTGCTGGCTGGGTTAAGGGCTGCCATGGTGCTGAAGTGCTGATGGGGAATGACTGGCACATCCCCTGGTTTACGGAATGCTGGTTGGATGGGTTTAATAGGGACCAGTTGGGAAAGGTGCTAATGAATAGGCACTTGGGCATGTCTTACATGGCTGCTTATACAGGGGGAGGGCTTCTTCTGGGTTTGAAAGTCTGCGTAGGAGGCCTATCAGATGGATTTTGGTGCTGTGATTTTGCCTGTGCTGGGTTGCATTCTCCTGTGTGCGTGAGGGTTAGCGGGCAGGATATGCAGGGGTGTATTAAGTACTGGGCGGTCCATAAGGAACCGAGGCCTTCTTGGATTGCTGATGGAATCCTAGTTTGCACTTCCATATCAATCCAATGGGGGTTAGTAAGTGGGCTGCCGGTTGACATTTTGGGCAGGAGACTTACCCGCTCAATGGGCTTGGGATTAGGCCGGTTTTTGGGTTGCCAGGGCCTGTTCTATTTGTAGTCTGGGATGGGTTGTTACTTGAATGCAGTAGACTACTTGATGGATTTTGGTATTTATGCTGTTTTTTCTCATTTGTTCATGGTTGGAGAGTTGGGGAGTGATACTTGGGCTGTAGTAATGGCCAATTTTTTGTCTACTTGGAGGATTGTTTCTGATTATACTTATGTTTACAGCTGGATGCATAGGGCCTTCTTTTTGTTGTTGATGGATCATGTTCCTCAGTTCGGCTACATCACTCATATTGGCGTAACTAGGAACATTGCCCATCAATGTATTAGGTTCGCTAATGTGTTTTATGTTTGTATGTATTCTATGGTTAGCGAGTTGTGTTTGGTGTTTTGTAATGTTAATATCTTTAGGTGGACCCCCCCTTTTTTTGTATAGTTGGGGGGATGGTTCTAAATTCATTAGAACTATTTTTTGGGTGCCTAAGTGTTGGTTAGGCCTTTTTGTTTGGTTTACGGGGGTATGCCGCTAAGAGGTTGTAATTTCTTTGGGTTATATATTTTTCCGGGCTAAAGCCCTTTATCCAAAAAAAAAAAACCCTAAACCCTAAACCCTAAACCCTATGGTTTTTCATTTTTGCAAATTTCACTCTCTCTCTAACTTCTCTCTAGAATTCTCTCTAGCCGGCCTCCCTTTTTCACGACCATGAAGCCATCGGCTGAGGGCTCCATCCCTCAGCCTCTTCCTCCTGATAAACCACCGTGGGTGGTGGGGAAACTGTTTGATCCTCCACCGAATAATCTTGTATCGGCTCCTGAGGTGAATGGAGTCGGCCAAACTCCTTCAGCAGGGGATACGGGTGACAAAATTGGGGATGACCACCAGGATTCGACTACGAAATTGGGGCTTGGCTACCAATCCTCACCTAGAGAAAGGCGGTATACTAGGTATTCCACCCGTAGGGGTGGAGGTGTTCGGGTTCCGGTGGTCGGAGGAGCTCGAAGGGGAAGGAAAAATGTCCGGTTTTCCCCCCTCATGTCTGACCTTCGAGTGGAGGATTTTATCCAAGAAACGGTTGCCATGTTGAAAGAAAAACCCCTAGCTATGCAAGAGCACCGATTTCAGGAGAAGGAGAACTCCGATACTATGGAGGTTGAGACTCCTGTCACCCAACCGAATCAGGTAACTTCTTCCTTTGCTGATCTCCTTCGCAACGACAGTGAACAATTTGATGCCTCTCTTCAGTTCATCCCCCCCACTATTCTCCCCAGTGGTAAGAAGCGGGTGGTTTTATCTGATGAGGATGTCAAAATTTCAGAGTCTGCTCTTGCTAACCACTTGTTTGGGTATTTCTTGGGAACGTCCATGGACTACAACTATGTTAGCAAGGTGGTTCGTAGGCTTTGGGCTGGTTATGATCTTGAGGAGGTGACCAAATCAGCAACTGGGTGTTATTTTTTTCGATTTGGTTCTGATCAGGGTGTGCAGGATGTTTTGGAAAATGGGCCATGGATGATCCGGAATATTCCCCTGATTTTGACTAGATGGAAGCCGGGTATGGGTGTGAGAAAGGAGGAACCAGCTACGATTCCGATCTGGGTGGCTATCCATGGCATCCCTTTAGACCTGTGGACGAAGGTGGGTATAAGCCGGCTGATGAGTGCTATTGGTGTCCCAAAGTTGATGGACAAAGTGACTAGAGAAAGGTGTCACCATGGCCGAGGGAAATTGGGTTATGCTAGGGTTATGGTTGAGGTTGCTGCTGACTCTATTTTGCCTGAAGTTGTGGAGGTGGAGTACCCCTTGGGTGCGATTGGGCAGCATAACATTATTGGCCTGGATGTTACTTATCAGTGGAAGCCCCCTGTTTGTACTCACTGTAAGGTGTTTGGCCATGCTGAAAATCATTGTAAGATGAGGCTGAAAGATGCCCAGGTTGTGGACCAAGAAAGGCAGGAAAATAATGAGCTGGCTAATAAGGCAGGGAGTATCCAACAGGTTAATGTTGAGGCTCAAAAGGGGAATACTTCGGGTTTTGTTCCTGTGAGCAGTGGTAAGGCTGCTAAAGCCCAGCCTAATACAGGGGCCTCTACTTCTAAAACCATAGGGGCCATAGACCAGAGAAAGGATAAATTGAAGACTGTTGGTGTTCAGCCCAACAACAACAATAAGAAGAAGGGGGGTTTGACTTTTCTAGAGCAGTCAATGGGGACAAAGGTAAAGGGAAGCAAAATCAAGCTTTGGCGAGCAAACATAAAGAAAGGGAGGGTATTTCTCTTGGGAACAGGTTCACAGTGTTGGAAGAAACTACTCCCATGAACCTAGATCAGGTGAATGAGAATCCAGATTCTGGGAATAAGCAAAGTGATAACAGCCCCATTGATCTTGAGTGTCCCATGAACAAGGAGGTTGTTATGGATGTTGGTAGAATCCTTCCTGAGTCTATTCTCAGTCCCATTCCAAAGCCTGGCCATCCTGCTTGCAACCTCTCTGAATATAAGAAATCGGTGATTATGGGCTACATTAGTGGCGCCAAGGCAGTCCCTACTATGGTTGCCAACTCTTGGGATGAGGACCAGTTTAATTTCTTTACTGATCAGTGTATTAGGTTTGGGTACCAACCTGATTATCTGGTGGTTGATAATGAATCCTTTATGGAAGATAATCTCCTGGATATTAGTAATGTTCAGCCCCTTCCTGAGAACAAAAAGCAAGCCATTTTGAAAGCCCTTAACTCAAACGCAAAGGCAGTCAAGGCAAAACATATGGCGGCTTGGTCGGTTGCTGAATGGGTTTTTTTCAAGGAACAGGTAGATAAGTTGGGCCTGGATATGGATTATGCAGTTGAAGATGTGGAAGATGAGGTTAATGGGATGGCTGCCTTCATGGCAGGCCAGTTCTAGGCTTTTGCCTCCGGGCTTGGTTTCCTTTTTTTGTTGTGTTCTTATGGATATAGTCTCTTTAGTCTTTTTTGTTTTTGGGTTCTGGCTGTTGGTGGCTGTTGTTGCTGGGTTTTGGGAGTTGTTTGTTGTTTTTGTTCTTTGCTTGGGTGTTGGGGCTGAGCTCCCTTGGCTGTGCAGGTCTTATGCTGGGTTGGCTGGTTTCCTTTTATTTTGGATTGGTCTGGGCTGTTGTGTGGGCTGCTTTGCCCTTTGGTTTTTTCTTTCTTTGTACAGGGGCTGGGTTTACTTGAGGTGGAAAGGATGGGGGGGGCATCCCTAATGCATCAGAGGTTATTGGGCTCATATGGGGTGGCTTGTAAGGCCTGGTCTACCTTGGGTTGGGTCCTGAATGATATTGGTGGTTCTTGGGTCGGTCCTTTCTTGATTGAGACCTGCCAATATCATCTGTTGATGATTTTGGGTTCCTATTGGGGTTGTGGTGTGGATGAGGGGACTGATCAGAGTTTTCTCCTCCTGCCCCCCATTCTGTTCCTTTGGTCTTGTTGGGGGATTAGCTGGCTGGCCTGGTTTTGCAGAACTTGGTTGGGTCAATCGGTTGACTGCTGGTTCGGTCCTGGTCTCCCCCCTATGGGTCAAAGTTGTGCTAAAAGGAAGGGTAGAGCATGCTGCTATTGGGTTGTGAAGTGGAATCTGAGTTGGGCTGGTTGCTGGCTGCCTCTCAATCTGGTTATGTTAATTGGTCCGCTGAGGGCTGCTACTACCTGGTGGCTGGCTGCTGTTGGCCCCCCATCAAGCCATCCCCTCTGCTTCTCGTATGGTTCTTGGGGTGACTCTTGGGTTGGGGGCCTCGGTACTCTTCATGTTTGGTTCCATATTACCCCTACCGGCTCTGCTTTTGGAATGGTCTACTGTCTTATGTTCAGGGCCTGCTGTGACGTGGATCAGGTCCTTAGTGGTTTTGGTTTGGCCATCTGTGGCTCCTGGCTAGCCCATGCGGCCACTGTTTGGCCCCATGTTGATGTTTTCAGGTGTATGGAAGTTCTTGTTTGGGCCCATGTTGGTTCTGCTTGTTTAGGTGGGTGGTTCCTTGGTGCTTGGTTTTTTGGTTCCCAAGGGGGGTTTGGCATGGCTGCTTGGCCTGGCCGCCTGGTTTGGCTTGGCCCCATGGAGGATAACAGGATCAAGGAGTGGGTTTGGGATGCCTGGATTTGTCCTTTGGGCTGCAAAATGATGGGCTGGTCACACTAGTTTTTGTTGGAGCTGCAGACCATGACTTGGGCCTGGTCTTCTTTCGCTTGGATCTTAGAAGCTAATTTTATCCCTTCTACTGATGGGCCCATTTACTTAGTGGATGACCTTTTTTGTATATGGAGTGTCTCTTGTTGTTGTGTTTTGGGCTTGTCTTACTATCTCTTTGTTTTTGTATTGGTATAGTTGGCCCAGTGGGGTTTGGTATTTTTGATAGCCTTACCGGGTTTGTCGGTATTGTGCTTTAGGGGGGGTATGCCCCCCCCTAGTCACTCTGTAATTCTTTTATTGGTGGTTATATATTTTTCCGGGCTCTGCCCTTTATCCAAAAAAAAAACCCTAAACCCTAAACCCTAAACCCTAAACCCTAAACCCTAAACCCTAACCCCTAACCCCTAACCCCTAACCCCTAACCCCTAAACCCTAACCCCTAACCCGAAACCCCTAACCCCTAACCCCTAAACCCTAAACCCTAAACCCTAAACCCTAAAACCTAAACCCTAAACCCTAAAACCTAAACCCTAAACCCTAAACCCTAAACCCTACCGCTACCGCTACCCGAAACCCGAAACCCGAAACACGAAACCCGAAACCGTAGACCGTAGACCGTAGACCGAAGACCGAAACCCGAACCCGAACCCCGAACCCCGAACCCCCGAACCGCCGAACCCGGAACCCGGAACCCCCGAACCCGGAACCCGGAACCCGGAACCCGGAACCCGGAACCCGGAACCCGAAACCCCGAAACCCCGAAACCCCGAAACCCGAAACCCGAAACCCGAAACCCCTAAACCCCTAACCCTAAACCCGAAACCCTAAACCCCAAAACCCCTAAACCCCAAAACCCCTAACCCGAAACCCCTAACCCGAAACCCCTAACCCGAACCCCGAAACCCCGAACCCCGAACCCCGAACCCCCCACCCCCGAACCCCCCACCCCGAACCCCCCACCCCCAACCCCCTAACCCCCTAACCCTAAACCCAAACCCGAAACCCGAAACCCGAACCCCGAACCCCGAACCCCGAACCCCGAACCCTAAACCCTATGGAATTTCATTTTGCCAGATTTCTTTCTCTCTCTAAACTCTCTCTCTAAACCTGCGATCTGTGATCTTCTTCCTATTTCAGTCATGAATCCATCAATCAGTGGATGTAATCCACTGATTTCTCCTCTTGACCGCCCACCGGATATCTCTAATCCCCATTTAGAGGCCACGGGTACTGCTAATCAACAAATTGAGGGTTCTACGCAAGGGGGGTCTGGAGTTCCGTATGAGCCGAACAAAAATCAAAACCAAATTGCACCAAATGGAGTGGAGTTTTCTCACAGCAATGATTATTGCAATCGCCTGCAAATGGATACTCAGCCTGGGGATGATCTAAATGTGCCTGCTTGCACAAACAAACCTAGGTTGAATGCGCCGCATAAGAAAAGTTCAAGTTCCGTTCGAATTCAAGGGTTTCGAGGAATTAGACGGGCGAAGAAGCATACCAGGTACTCCCCCTTCTATCGGATCTGCGGGTTAGACAGTTCCTAGATGAAACGGCGGCAATCCACCCAAATCGGAAGCCTCTTTCGGTTCGTATTCAGGGGGAATCGAGTCAAGGTGCAAATAATGAGCCTATGGAGGTTACTTCAACCCCAAACCCTGAAGCTACTGCTAATTTGGATGAAAATCAGATGATGGCGGTGGAGATTGGGGGCCAGAAAGGAAGTCCGGTGTGTCTAGGGGGCCAATCTGAGCACCTGCAGCATGTGGCTATGCAGGTGTCTAATGTCGCTGGTATGACTGCTCCTGGGTTAAGTGATGTGTGTAAAGTAGCTTAATCAAAACTAATAAAAATCAATACTATCCTAGACACTAAGTAATACTCTAGACTCTCTAAAACCTAAGCTACTAACAGGCAAGTGTACCTATCGTATGTAGCAAGACAAAAGTAAGTCCGGATATCGAACCCACAGACTTCTACAGACTGCAACAACTAGACTCAATGACTTATCTATACAAAGAACTTAAATTAAATTAGATGTTTAAAAGGGGGAATTTTGTGATTAACTACTTAAATTAAAATTAACAATTTAGAACAATCAACTCAAGACTTAAATAAGAGCAAATACAACTAGAATTCACGAATGATGAAATGACTACCTAGGGTTTACTTTATACATGTTTGAAATGTTTAGATTGATTATGGAACTAGTCATGGAACCGGGATCTTTGAATATTAACTCATTAACAGATTAGAGATTCTTTAACCCTTTTTAAAGATTTCAACTAAAATGTCTACAAATATTTTAAACACCGGTTTATGTTAATTACTCTCACAAATTAACCAACCCATTAATGGTATGTCCTAAAAACCATATTCCTCACGGTAATGATAGTTTCAACACATCACATGTAAAGGACAATAAGGAGATCCATCTTGAACTTAACATACAACACTATGTTTTACTAACCAAATCTTAGTCTTTTCACAAAGACTTTAACTAGTATTCAAACATGTAAGATATGTTAACAAATCCTCACTTCACAGCTATTGACTTTGGTTAAACATTTAAAATCATTTATGATCCGATTATTATTCCTATGAATTACTACGTCTAGTAACACATCTACAAATCAAGAACACCAAGTAAATGATCTAGCATATGCTCGTTACACGAAAGACATCCGCCAAAGCATACGAGGACATAATAATTAGATCACAAACATCATAAACATTCATCCACATTCAAGAATTCAAAACCAAATCATAAACCATTAAAAAAAATCCGAACTTGTTCCACAATCAATCGGTATGACAATCAAACATGCATAGTTATAAAACCCTAGGTAGTTTAAAAGGTCTAGCCAATAGTAATCATGAATAAACAGAAAGATCTAATGTATAAACCAATGTAAAACATCATACGAATAGAAAACAAAACAAGAATAAGAACCGATCGTGATTACACCCTTCGATTTGCAATCCTAGGGCCTCCCGATGATGGATCTTGCCTCACTTGCCTTCCAGAACTCCTTTGTCGCCTCCAGTGTAGTCTCTGATCGTCCCAAAATCGAATATATGCGCCTTCAGCCGTTTTCCAAATCATAAACTTGATTTTCTGATATTTTAACCCTGTCGCGTAGCGCGACATGTATATCCACACCCGTCGCATAGCGCGACGGGTTCCACTACCCGACAAAATAGTCGGGTCAACCGGCATCATTAAGTGAGGGGTAAAACTGTCATTTCCACCTGTCGCGTAGCGCGACAGGGTTTCATTTGTTCCTCGCGTAGCGCGAGGAGTTGAGAATCCAGAATTCTTGTTTTCTTTGTTCGTGTAATTGTTCTCGTTCACCCGGACACTCGTTTTCTTGATCTTTTATGCCAAAATGATGTGTTTATAACCTGCAAACATTAAATTATAGAAATGTGAAGAACCAGCATCTATCGACTCTAAAATTGACTAAAACTGTACCAACCGAATTAAAAAACAACTAGAAAAACAGATGTGTTTTACAACACATCACATCCCCACACTTATTTCTTTTTCGTCCCTGAAAAAGGCTTATGCAAAAATCTGGGATCATAGCTAGGTATAACGGTTTCCACACAATTAAACTCATTAATTCAAAATTAAATGCCATGGAAAAGATTGCAAGTATTGTTATCCTACTAAACCCATACTGATTTTCCCAGTCCTTTAGTTATGGTCCATTATGTTTATATTCTACATTTCATTTCATTAGACCCATACTTAGGAAATTTAAAATTAAATCAATCCTGGATTCTAGCTTTCAAGTCATCCTTATATATAAACAAACAAGAAATTTTTCAAATCAGATTTTTATAATGGAAGCAGATGAAAGCGTGAGCATTTTTCTTTTATTTTTCAATCCATTGAATTTAACTTAGTGGTGTTTCAACCAGGCTGCAACCCGGCGTGTGACACATAAGTTTTATATCCAACTTCTTTTATTTCATTTTCTTTCTTTTTACTCAGCTTATTTGGTGAAATGGAGGCGCCATAAGACTCGGATTTATTCTCATAAAAAGAGTACTTATGTGCCAATGCAAAAATCAGATTTTCAAAGCTCTCATTTGTTATTATGCAAAGATTCATTTCTAGCTAGAAATCAGTTTCATCAATTCCAAACCCCCAAGATGTTTCCCATAAAAATCATGTATTTAAGTTCAATTATACCAATCTTAAAGGACAGTTAGAATCAGTTGAGCCTACTTACACATCCCATAACCAAAACATATAACCCAAACCAACCGGTTAACTATGAAGGATCCCATGAAACCAAACTTTCTTATCATTTCCCATCACGCTTTTGCAACCAACTTAACCAGGAACTAGAAAGATCTAAGCTAAAGATGTAAAATACACAATAAATAAAAATAATAAAAAAAAAATTCGACTCGATTACACTAACTAAACAAAATTAAAACAAGTACTCATCCCCACACTTAAACTGGACATTGTCCTCAATGTAGAGAAAAGAGAAAACAAAAAGAAATAAATGAATAAAAATGACTTAGCTGGTTACAAAAGAAGACTGTCGAGTGCCAGTCTTGTAAAGAAGACTGTCGAGTGCCAGTCTTTCCAATAATCTCCACAAGCTACAATTTGCTTCGCATGCCATACACAAACAATAAGATCTGAACAACACAAAGATCAAACAACCATCAATACATCCAAAACATAATAATATCATAATCAAGATCATGTCCAAATACAACCACAGATGCAAAATATCACATGTACAAGATGATCATGACAATACATATCCAAAATAAAGAACCCATAGACATCCCCACACTAGTCATCTGCAGCATCTCCTCCTGGCTCATCCTGCTGATCAGGTGCTCTGTAGAACTCAGGGATCTCGATGTGCAGGGAAGTCATCAGATAGCGCATCGCGTCCTCCTGTCTCCTCTGTCCTGCCAAAAACCATTCTCTGTGCTGCTCATGATAACCATCAATCCTGGCACACAGAGACTCCAAAGTAAGAGGATCAGGAATGGGCTCCCTAAGTGGATACTGCCTGGGCGGCTGATCCCTCCGAAATATAGGCCGCTGACGATGGGTGGGAACTGAACCCCTCACAACGTCAGCTGCCGCAGAACCTGGTGGTGGCATCACCTGTGGTCCCTCCACATGAGCTGCCCACCGAGGAGGATCATCCAACTCACAGATACCTGCCCGGCGCAAATCCCTCAACGTGATCTGTATAGTGACCGGTCCCACCGTCATCAAATCCAATCTGTATCGATCAAAAACTCCCAAAAACTCAGCAATCCTATATATATACGGTCCCATGTCCAGCCTCGCACTACCACCTCCTCGCCTACCTCGAGCAAACGACTGCGCCATCACACATGCCACATTGGCCTCCCTGTCTCTCACCATGCAATACAAACAAAACAAATCCATCCAGTTCACCTTCTCCTCTCCTGAATACCTGCCAATCACCGTGCAAGCTAACACTCTGTGAATGTATCTCAGAACTGGATCCCTAATCTCAGATTCCACCATGCTGGTGGAAAATGGTGAATCTGCTATAGTCGCCCAGAAGTCGCTGAGATCTGCCTCAGATAAACAACACTCCCTACTCTTCTTAGAGGCACCTCTAAGACAAGTAGCAAACCTAGGTGACATCACCTCTTCCTCAGTATAAAATCCAGTAGCCACAGCGAACTGTGGAATGGACATCTCATAAACTCGTCTCCCTAGAGCAAAAGATACTGCATCCATACATAAAAGTCGAATGAAACTCTAGGGCCAGCTCCTTGTACTGAGGCCAGTCACAAGCTAGAATGGTAGTCCACCGTGGCCCTAGAAGTCTCTCTATCCTGTCTCTCTGACCCAACTGATCTAGCAACTCCCAATCGATATTCCTATGGTGAAGGAGCTCTAAAGATATAAACCTATCCAGTCTCTGACTCTCAAATGTCCCTAAATCAAAACTAAGCAAAGTATGCTCCCTAATCCTCCTAGGCCTAATGCTCGGCACCCTCTCCACATCAGCGTAGCTAATGGTACGCTCGTCCCTCTGAAACTGAACCGGAGAGCCTGGTTCTCCCCTGGGCCTTGGTACTGGCCCTCTCTGTCTCTTCCCTGCAGCTCTGGAAGACTCAGCTCCAGACATATCTGAAAAACAAAGTTAGATAAAAGAGAAACTGCAGTGTTAGCATAAAACCAAAGGACATGTTACCGTATAGCATCGCGGTTACAAGTTCAATATCCAATAAACAATCCCAGAAGCAGACTTTGTCACAAACCACGTTCGATAGACATTATCATTTCAAATCACATCAAAGACCACACAAGAACAATAACGAACCATTCCAAACATGTTTTATGGACAACAAAAGAAATGACCAAGACAGTGATAACCATGACCAAAATACTAACTTCCAATCAAGCAAAATCACCAATTCGAGCTAAAGCAACATTCAAGACCATTCGTAACAATTCCATTTGAAAATCACTTGTCTTTTCTATTCAAAAAAAAACCAAATAATCATTTTCAGCCCTATATCACTAATGTCTAAACATAACAAATACCCAATAAGCATGTCCAGCAACAAACATTAACCTAAGCTAGAAATTTACAACTAAACTAAACTAAAATTTACAGAAAACCATTTCAAAGCACGAAAGATGAAATTGGAATGCCACATTACCTCAATGACGACTGTAAAACACTGGAAAGGAAAGAGATGTGATGAAATTGGTGTGCCCTTGATGCTCCAACCCGAAGCTGGTGATCAGTGATGGTTTCCGATGGTGTTATGGACGGCGGCGGGTGGTTGGTGGTACGACAGCAGCAGGGTGGTGGTGATTGTCGGAGGTGATGGTGGTTGTGATGGACGGCGGCAGCAGGGGTTGGTGGTGCTCGGTGGTAATCGACGATGAAGAGAGGTTGGTAGTCGAAGGTTGTAGAAGGTAGGTGGTGAGTAAATCTCCGGCGGTTGGTGAGGGTTATGGGTGATGATCGGCGGAGGGTGGTTGTGCGTGTGGTTGTGGGTGAATCGCCGGCGGTGGTGTGGAGGTGGTTAATTTTTGGGTGAAATGAATTAGGGCTTGAAACAAAAAGATTTTTTACCCGTTTGTGTACTCGTCGCGTAGCGCGACATCTGCCTCAATATTTGTCGCGTAGCGACAAAATGTTGACCCGCGTTGTTGACCCTAGTTCTAGCGTAGCGCGACAAGTCTTCCAGAAGTTGTCGCGTAGCGCGACGTGGCATTTTTTACAGAAAGTTTTCCAGGATTCCAATGCCTTAGCCAAATTTTTACCTCTTTTTCCTTCCTAAACATCAACAATAAATTCTAAGTAAAGAATACATACCTGGTGCCTCTATTCCATCTTTCTTGCATCCAATTGATTAAAAACCTGCAAAACTTAAGAAAACACAAAAAAAAACGAAAAACGAAAACAACGAAAAACGAAGAAAAAATACGAAAAACACCTAAGAAATGCATTAAAAACTCTAAAACTTGAACTTTACATACTATACACTTGGGTTTTGCCCAAGAACCCTTCACTATTTCTCTAATTCGGGTTTCTCTAGGAGGATCTCTTCCCCCTCCTCATTCTTATCTATCGGTCCTCCGATGTAATGTTTCAATCTATGACCGTTCACTTTCCAAGTGTTCCCATCAACTTCATTTTGTAGCTCAACGATTCCATATGGGAATACTTCTTCAACCACATATGGACCCGTCCACTTGGACTTCAACTTTCCTCCAAACAATTTCAATCGGGAGTTGTAAAGCAAAACCCGATCTCCCTTCTTGAATTCTTTCAAACCCTTCAACTTCCTATCATGCAATGACTTGGTTTTCTCTTTAATGCTCAATGATCGTGAATAAACCGCATCACGAAGGGCTTCTAGCTCATGAATTTGAAAATACCTTTTCCTACCCGCCTCGGTAAGATCAAGGTTCACCGTCTTGAGAGCCCAAAGAGCTCTATGTTCTAACTCAACGGGAAGATGGCATGCTTTGCCATAGACGACCATGTATGGTGTGGTTCCTAAAGGTGTCTTGTAAGCCGTTCTAAATGCCCACAATGCATCGTCCAACTTGTCGGACCAATCCTTCCGACTCTTCCCTACCGTCTTCTCAAGTATTCGTTTCACTCCTCGGTTTGCATTCTCCACTTGACCGCTTGTTTGAGGATGGTAAGCAGTCGCTAAACGATGAGTGACACCGTAGCGTTGCAATGCCTTTTCTAACATGGTGTTACAAAAATGCGTGCCACAGTCACTTATTAAAGCTCTAGGAGTTCCAAACCGGCTAAACAACTTCTTTAAGAACTTGAGAACTACTCGGGCATCATTTGTAGGCAAGGATTGAGCCTCAACCCACTTTGAGACATAATCTATGGCCACGAGTATATACCTATTCCCTTTGGACAAAGGAAAAGGTCCAACAAAATCAATGCCCCAAACATCAAAAACCTCCAAAACTTGAATGGGGTTTTGAGGCATTTCATCCCTAGATGAGATGTTGCCAGTGCGTTGACAAGAATCGCACTTCTTAACAAACTCAAGTGCATCCTTCACCACCGAAGGCCAATAAAACCCACAATCGAAAACCTTTTGGGCGGTGGAGTGATGTCCATGATGTCCACCCGTCAAGCCTTCATGGCAATGTCTTAAAATGTCTAGGCCTTCCTTCCTACTAACGCACCTCCTAAGGATCCTATCTCCTCCAACACGATAGAGATACGGGTCATCCCAAACATACTTACCCGCATCTCTAAAGAATTTCCTCTTTTGTTGAGAGGTCATTCCTTCAATTACCACTCCATGAGCAAGGAAATTTGCCAAGTCGGTGAACCATGGCATTCCTTGTTTCTCCGCCTCTACAAAGTCGATCATCTCATGAGGGAACCTATCACCAATCTCCTCCTCACGAATCTCACTTCTCTCCGGGTCTTCCAACCGGGAGAGATGATCGGCCGCAACATTTTCAGCCCCTTTCTTGTCTTTGATCTCAATGTCAAATTCCGATAATAATAAGATCCACCTAATGAGGCGAGGTTTCGCATCTTTCTTTGTAAAAAGAAACCTCAAAGCCGAGTGATCCGTGAAAACGGTGGTCTTTGAAAGCACTAAGTATGACCGGAATTTGTCAAAAGCAAACACTACCGCAAGAAGCTCCTTCTCGGTGGTAGTGTAGTTCTCTTGAGCATCATTGAGAGTTTTGCTAGCATAGTATATTGGGTGAAAATGTTTATCTCTCCTTTGCCCTAAAACCGCCCCAACGGCTTGGTCACTAGCATCACACATGAGTTCAAAGGGCAAACTCCAATCGGGGGCTACTAAGATAGGAGCACTCACAAGCCTCTCCTTCAAGAATTTGAATGCCTTCATGCATTCCTCATCAAACAAAAATGGGGTATCTTTTTCTAAAAGATGGGTCATAGGCCTAGTGATTTTGGAAAAATCCTTTATAAACCGCCTATAAAAACCCGCATGACCAAGGAAACTCCTAATGGCTTTGACACTAGAAGGTGGTGAGAGTTTACTTATGGTCTCTATCTTCGCCTTATCGACCTCAATACCCGCTCTCGAAATCTTATGACCTAACACTATTCCTTCGGTCACCATGAAGTGACACTTCTCCCAATTGAGCATCAGCTTAGTCTCTACACACCTTTTCAACATCTTCTCAAGATTCTCCAAGCAAACATCAAAAGAATCACCATAAACTGAGAAGTCATCCATAAACACCTCCATGGATGATTCAATCATATCCTGGAAGATGGCTACCATGCACCTTTGAAATGTGGCAGGAGCATTGCATAACCCAAATGGCATGCGACGGTAAGCATAGGTGCCATAAGGGCACGTGAATGTGGTCTTTTCCTGATCCTCTGGTGCAATGGGGATCCGGAAGTACCCTGAAAAACCATCTAAGAAGCAGTAAAACTGCTGTCCCGCCAATCTCTCTAGCATCTGATCAATGAAAGGAAGGGGAAAGTGATCCTTCCGGGTGGCATCGTTAAGTTTCCTATAATCGATGCATACTCGCCACCCTGTGACCGTGCGAGATGGAATGAGCTCATTCTTCTCGTTTGTGATGACTGTCATCCCTCCCTTTTTAGGGACAACCTGAGTAGGGCTCACCCATGATGAATCCGATATGGGATAAATCAGGCCTGCATCCATCAACTTCAGCATTTCCTTCTTCACAACCTCTTGCATATTTGGATTTAAACGCCTCTGAGGTTGAACTACCGGCTTGTACTCATCCTCCATGAGTATCCTGTGTGTACAATAAGCAGGACTAATTCCTTGGATATCGGAGAGTCTCCAAGCAATAGCCCCCTTATACATCCTCAGTACACCTAACAATCTCTTCTTCTCCTCCTCACTTAACCTAGATGATATGACAACAGGTAAAGTGGAATTCTCTCCTAGAAATGCATACTCTAAGTGTGAAGGTAATACCTTAAGCTCTAGGGTGGGTGGTGACTCAACAGAGGGTTTCTTACTCTCCTCCCTCAACTCATCAATCTCTAAAACTTCAGAAATGACACCAACTCCCTCATCCATACTCTCACACTCCTCTTCACTTCTCTCAACTACCAAATCAGCACCGCACACGTACTCAAGACACCTATCCACATGTGACATGAAAGAATTTATGAAGTAAACAGAATGACATGGGTCACTAAAGTCATCATGATCAATGGGATGCCTCATCGACTTCACAACCTCGAATGTGACAGTCTCATCACCCACTCTAAGAGTGAGTTTCCCATCAAACACATCAATGATGGCCTTAGCGGTCCTCAAAAAAGGACGGCCCAGAATGATAGGCACAGTCTCGTTGGCCTCCATGTCAAGAATCACAAAGTCCACAGGGAAAACGAATTTATCTACCTTCACCAACAAGTTCTCAACAATACCCCGTGGACATTTGACCGTGCGGTCAGCAAGGGACAATGTCATGCGCGTGGGCGAAAGTTCACCAAGTGCTAGCTTCTCATATAAAGAATAGGGCATCAAATTGATGCTAGCACCTGAATCTGCCAACGCGTGTCTCTGAGTGTCACTACCAAACAAACATGGGATTGTAAAGATCCCAGGATCTGTCAATTTCTCCGGTAGCTTGTTCAGAATCACCGCAGAACACCCCCCACTCAATGGAACATTAGAAAGTTCCCCAAGCCTATCCTTCCTCTTCAACAAATCTTTAAGGAACTTAGCATATTTGGGCATATGCTGAAGAGCCTCAATGAATGGAAGATTGATCTTCAATTGTTTAAACATGTCAAGAAAATGTCCATACTCCTTAGCATGCTTTTGGTGAGCTAAGCGAGCAGGATATGGTAATCGTGAATGATCAATCTGAGGACTCGGCCTAACCTCTACCGGTTTCTTCTCAACCGGGATCACTATGGGAGACTCACTGATCGGTACTGTACTTGCTGGGACTGGCCTCATGTGTACCCCCCAGGAGTCTCCATCTCAATCTCTTCATCCACCGGTTCCTCATCTTCTACTTCAACCGGTGGCTCCACACTCACACTCCCTCTTCCACTCCTCGTAGTCACTGCCTTAACATGAGCGTTCGGATTGGCCTGAGTATTACCTGAAAACTGACCTTGAGGCCTCTCATCTAAACGCTTGGCAATATCACCAACTGATCTTTGAAGATCAAGGAAAGCAGATTGTTGGTTTTTTAGAAGGATGTCATGCTCAGCAAGTGTTTTATGAGTATTGGCATCCTTTGCAACCAACTGAGTGAGTAACTCCTCAATCTTACTCATACTCCCTCCAGAACCACCAACACCACTACTACTACCCCCTCCCGATGTATGACCCGGATGACTACCCGATGAATGACCCTGCCCCTGGTTATTAGATGGCCCAGATTGGAAACCAGGGGGATGACCGGAAGAGCGCCAATTAAAGTTAGGGTGGTTCCTCCAATTTTGATTATATGAATTATTGAACGAGTTTGAGTTTCCCCTACCTTGACCCCCAAGATAATCAACCTGCTCCTGATTGACTACTAAACACTCCGATGTGGCGTGGCCACCCCTACATATCTCGCACCTGTCTACCTTCATCTTTAACTCCTTTACATCCTTAGATAAAGCCTCAAGAGCAGCTGCTACACTAGTATCCACATTAACGTGGTGAACTCCTCTCGTAGAAGAGGAGGAACTAGAAATAGGATTTGAATTCCTATTAGCTGATCTCTGCTCATACTCAGCCTGAGCAAAACTCTCAAACATATCAGTGCACTCAGCTACATCCCTCTTTCCCATAAGATGACCACCCGCAGAAGTGTCAAAACGAGCTCTGGTCTCATAAGTTAGACCATTGTAGAATTTCTCTACAAGGGCCCAGTCAGATAGACCATGCTGAGAACATCTGCTAAGCAGATTCTGAAATCTCTCCCAAGCAAGATAGTATGGCTCATCAGGGGCCATACGGAAAGAGTGGATCTCATCACGAAGGCGAGCTGCCTTGGCAGGTGGAAAGTATTTCTTAAGGAATGCATCCCTAAGACTGCCCCAAGTCGTGAAAGATCCAGGAGCATGCGAATCGAGCCAAGTGGCAGCCCTACCCGCAAGAGAGAAAGGAAATAGCTGCAGAAAGATAGCATCCTCAGTAGCACCTTGAAGATTGAAGGTACCACAGATGCGAGTAAGACGAGCTATATGGGCTGGTGCATCCTCATCATCCCGACCATTAAACTGGGTGTTATTAATGGCTGTCATGATGTATGAAGGAATCTGCCACGAATTTTCATTCGTGATATTCGGCACAGTGATGGGATTGTTAAGTCCCGTGAACCCAGCAGTGGCCTGCTGATGAACTGTACGACGCTCAGCCATGGGTGGAATGAAATGAAAATGTGGACTAGAATGGGTGGAAGAACTCGAAGAAAATGGTGGTGTGTGATCAGAAAACTCTGCAGAAACGGGAGTGGAAACACTTACCTCGCTCGTAGAACCCTCAGAGAAGTCCCGCGAATCGCTCCTTAATGGTAAAGAAAGCTCAGGCGGCGGTCCTTGTGAACGTAGGTGTGGCATACACTACCAAACCTGCAAATAAAACAAAAAGAAATTAAAAACAGATAAAAGCAAAATAAAATAATACTAAAAAATATAAAAACAACTATGCACAGATAAGACACAAGACTAAAATACACAATCGACTAAGAAGTCCCCGGCAACGGCGCCAAAAACTTGATGTGTGTAAAGTAGCTTAATCAAAACTAATAAAAATCAATACTATCCTAGACACTAAGTAATACTCTAGACTCTCTAAAACCTAAGCTACTAACAGGCAAGTGTACCTATCGTATGTAGCAAGACAAAAGTAAGTCCGGATATCGAACCCACAGACTTCTACAGACTGCAACAACTAGACTCAATGACTTATCTATACAAAGAACTTAAATTAAATTAGATGTTTAAAAGGGGGAATTTTGTGATTAACTACTTAAATTAAAATTAACAATTTAGAACAATCAACTCAAGACTTAAATAAGAGCAAATACAACTAGAATTCACGAATGATGAAATGACTACCTAGGGTTTACTTTATACATGTTTGAAATGTTTAGATTGATTATGGAACTAGTCATGGAACCGGGATCTTTGAATATTAACTCATTAACAGATTAGAGATTCTTTAACCCTTTTTAAAGATTTCAACTAAAATGTCTACAAATATTTTAAACACCGGTTTATGTTAATTACTCTCACAAATTAACCAACCCATTAATGGTATGTCCTAAAAACCATATTCTTCACGGTAATGATAGTTTCAACACATCACACGTAAAGGACAATAAGGAGATCCATCTTGAACTTAACATACAACACTATGTTTTACTAACCAAATCTTAGTCTTTTCACAAAGACTTTAACTAGTATTCAAACATGTAAGATATGTTAACAAATCCTCACTTCACAGCTATTGACTTTGGTTAAACATTTAAAATCATTTATGATCCGATTATTATTCCTATGAATTACTACGTCTAGTAACACATCTACAAATCAAGAACACCAAGTAAATGATCTAGCATATGCTCGTTACACGAAAGACATCCGCCAAAGCATACGAGGACATAATAATTAGATCACAAACATCATAAACATTCATCCACATTCAAGAATTCAAAACCAAATCATAAACCATTAAAAAAATCCGAACTTGTTCCACAATCAATCGGTATGATAATCAAACATGCATAGTTATAAAACCCTAGGTAGTTTAAAAGGTCTAGCCAATAGTAATCATGAATAAACAGAAAGATCTAATGTATAAACCAATGTAAAACATCATACGAATAGAAAACAAAACAAGAATAAGAACCGATCGTGATTACACCCTTCGATTTGCAATCCTAGGGCCTCCCGATGATGGATCTTGCCTCACTTGCCTTCCAGAACTCCTTTGTCGCCTCCAGTGTAGTCTCTGATCGTCCCAAAATCGAATATATGCGCCTTCAGCCGTTTTCCAAATCATAAACTTGATTTTCTGATATTTTAACCCTGTCGCGTAGCGCGACATGTATATCCACACCCGTCGCGTAGCGCGACGGGTTCCACTACCCGACAAAATAGTCGGGTCAACCGGCATCATTAAGTGAGGGGTAAAACTGTCATTTCCACCTGTCGCGTAGCGCGACAGGGTTTCATTTGTTCCTCGCGTAGCGCGAGGAGTTGAGAATCCAGAATTCTTGTTTTCTTTGTTCGTGTAATTGTTCTCGTTCACCCGGACACTCGTTTTCTTGATCTTTTATGCCAAAATGATGTGTTTATAACCTGCAAACATTAAATTATAGAAATGTGAAGAACCAGCATCTATCGACTCTAAAATTGACTAAAACTGTACCAACCGAATTAAAAAACAACTAGAAAAACAGATGTGTTTTACAACACATCATTAAGCATGAACGCTGGATCAGGTAAACATTCTACAGGTTTGAACAAATATTCCTATGCTGAATTATGTAAAGTTAACAATGAGAAGGAGGATTTCAAGCTGCTATATGTTCCTCCTTGTATTGATAACAATGGCCAAAGAAAGGTTTTGATTACTAGAGAGGACCTGAAACAGTCAGTAGAAGTCTTTGCCCTACATCTGTATGGTTATTTCTTGGGCTCCTCTATGGACTTTAATGTTGTAAATGGTAGGCTTAAGAGGATGTGGCACAGGTATGATCTTGCTGATGTTGCTAAGGGCACGAATGGGTATTACTACTTCAAATTCAGCAGTGAACAGGGCCTGTTAAATGTGCTGGAAAAAAGCCCATGGCTAATCAACAATATCCCTCTGTTTCTTAACAGATGGGAACCGGGGATTTGTCTTGAGAAGATTGAACCCTCCTCTATCCCTCTTTGGGTTACGATTAACAACATTCCCTTGGAGTTATGGACCCCCATGGGCTTGAGTAAAATCCTTAGTGGAGTGGGAAAGCCTATTACTATGGATCGGTTTACTAAGGACCGATGTGTTAATCAGATTGGAAGATTGGGATATGCTAGGGTCCTCACTGAAGTCCCAGCTACTTATAACCTGCCTAGTGAAGTTGACATTGTCTTCCCTGCTTCTGATGATAGACCAGCCAGGGTAGCTAAGCTACCAGTCATGTATCAATGGAAACCTCCCCTCTGTGCTCACTGTGTTGTTTATGGGCATACGTTTCAGGGTTGCAAAGTTCGGCCTAGAGATGATGCGGGGGTGACCCCTAATGAACAGAAAAGCTTAGACAAGGGTAAGGGTGTCATGGCTGATCAGAACTTTCGTACTACGGATGGGGATAAGGGTAAGGCCATAGAGAAAGGGGGGAGCAGTTTGTCAAAGTGGGGAGGAAAAAACGGCAGAATGATGGAAATCATTGTGAAGGTATAGTGCTGGATCAAGTGAATGGAAATATGGGGCAGAACCAACAACAACCTATAGTTAAAAATGGTAAAAATACTAATCCCAAGCAAAAGTCTAAGAGCATGGGGTTTGATTTCTCTAAGGCTCTTAAAGGAGCTGCTGCTACCTCTAAGCCCAGCCAAAATGTGCAAGCTAAACCCCCTGATCAGCCCCCTCCCATGCAGTTTCCCGGAATTGATACTCACAATAGGTTTGATGGGCTGGAAGCTGCGGGTATGGATCTGGACAGCCATGATGATGGTCCGGATCAGGTAGGGATATCCCCTGTTCAGGTTGTCAATTGTATGAGTCCTCTTGGGAAGGATGTGGAGTCGGACCAGAGTTTGAGTAATACTCAAAGCCTAGGAGAATGCTCTATTAACAGGGAATAGGAAGTTGATATGGGTAGGATTTTGCCAGGTTCTATCACTAAGGGCCACAAAGCTTCCCCTAATAAGTTTGACAGTCTGTCGGATAAGCAAAAGGCTACTATTATGGGTTATATAAAGGTTACCCATGCGGTTCCCCTAACGGTCTCTAATAATTGGAGTACTCTTGAGGGGGAGTACTTCTCTGATCAGTGTCGCCGGTTGGGGTTCGAACCGGATTTCATAATTGTTGATGATGATTCTTTCATGGAAGACTTCTTGCTTGAGGAAACCTTACAAGAATCCTTGGATCAGCCTGTTAACGTTACTCATAGTGTTCCGGATTCAAAAAAGAAGGCGATTTTGAATGCCCTAAACTCTAAGGCTAAGGCGGTCAAAGCCAAGGATATGGCTAAGTGGTCGGTTGGGGAATGGGTCTATTTTGTTGAACAAGCCCGTATTTTGAAAATTGATATGAACTATGCTGTGGAAGATGTTGAAGAGGAGGAAAACTGCATGACTAGTTTTATGGCTGGCTGGGATAAGAAACACTAATCCTATGTTTATGGATTTTTTGTTCCTTATTTTTTTGTTGTTTGTGTATCATTTTATGGGTTTTTTTATGTACAGTGTGATGCCGTTGGTTCTTGGGGGTGGGTTTCCTTGCCTTAGACCCAGGGGCATCATAGATTTTGCTGGTTTTTGGGTTTATAGCTCTGGTTGTTTTTTTGGCAGCTGCGCCTGTTGGGTTTTTGCCCGGTTTTTTAGAGGTTGGGTCCATTTAGCTTGGAAAGGTTGGGATTATGGCTTAGATGGGAGGATTTATGCTTGGGAGCTTGTGCTTTTCTCTAATTCGGTCATGAGTGCTACTGGGTTGGGTCTGATGAACCTGATGGGCCTGGTGGATTCTTTATGTTGCTGGGTTCGGGTCCAACAAGGGTTTGTACGGCTTCTGCATGATATTGTGTTGCCCCAACTCCTTCATCTTGGTGGTCTGTTATGGAGGCTGACAGGATAGCTATGGCCCCTGGTTTATTGGCAGCCGGTTGATAAGATGGGTGTCTGGGGGTTTGGCTACTCGGTTGAGGCTGCTTGGCTTGGTCTTGACTCATGTCAGATGAGGTTGGGCTTGCTGTTGACTGGTACCCTAAGGCTGCTGATGCATCAGGTTTTTTTGGGGGCTGGTCATTTGCTGATGTACCAAGCTGGTGGGTTGTGGTACTGTTCTTGCTCCTTTATTGGTTGGCCGTGGCCTTGTGATGGTTGGCTTAAGGCCAGGTACACATCTTGGATGTCTTATGCTGGTTGTGATTCTTATTGGGGGCAGCTGTGGTATTGTAGGCTGTACCGAAATTCGTGGGGCTGCTGCTGGTGGGCTAAGGTGTGGGGCCTGATTGTAGTTGTCAGTTGTTGGATGGCTTTTGGTTTAGCTTTTGGAGGACCTTTGTTGCTGCTTTGATTGGCTATGTAGGTATGAGGGCTGTGTTTGGGCTTTGTTAGCGGCTAGGGTGGTGCGGGTGGTCCATTCTAGTCTTTCCTAGCTATGATTCCACTTTGTTTAGCTGCTGTCCCTGCTTACCTGAGTGTGGCCCTGCTCTTGCTAGCTACGGCCTCCATGCGGCCTTGTGTGGCCCATGCCTGGTTGATTGTAACTCTTGGCTGGCCTGGAGCGGCTCCTACTTGGCCTGGTTAAGGCTCTTGATCGTGGCTAGAGTGATATCCTTTGTATGCTGCCTAGTCTTGGTGGTTGGGCTCTATATTGGTTTCATTTGGGCCTTCGAAGTCGACCCTTGTATTTATTTTGGTCGGGCTCCTTGTTGCCCTGTTTTTGGGCTTTGGGCCTACTTTATTTCTGTTATGGGCCTTTGGTTTAATAGGATAGTTGTTGGTGTCCTAGTGTGGTTGCTTAATGCTTTGGGCATGTCTTATATAGTTGATGTGTATTGTGTCAGGCCCGTTGTACCCTGAACCCCGAACCCGAAACCCCGAACCCGAAACCCGAAACCCGAACCCCGAACCCGAACCCGAACCCGAACCCGAACCCCGAAACCCCGAACCCCGAACCCGAACCCCGAAACCCCGAACCCCGAACCCCGAACCCCGAACCCGAAACCCGAAACCCGAAACCCGAAACCCGAACCTCGAACCCCAAACCCCGAACCCCAAACCCTAAACCCTAAACCCAAAACCCAAAACCCAAAACCCAAAACCCTAAACCCTAAACCCTAATCTTTCTCTCATTTGTGATTTTTTGTGTGTGTTTTCCAAGGTGTGATTTTTTCTCTCTCGGCCGAACCACCTTATTCCTCCTCTTTCTCTCTCGGCAATTCGAATCCTATGGGATTTGAAGATTGATGATAGTGTTCTTGATTCAATCAATCATCATTAAGATTTGATAACATCGAAATGATGAAACCAATCGGCTATGTGGCTGTTACCCGATTTCACTTTGAATTCGGTGCTAGGGATATGGGGTTCGAATGGGGTGGGGAATACGGGTTTGAAAGTTACAACAATGATGGAGGATTCTTGCTAATTGATTCCTTGTATTGGAAAACCGAATCACCTATTAGAGATTTTTGTTTTATGGATCTCTAAGAATTGTTCATATGGTGTATTAAATGTTTGATCGGTGAGTACAACAAGGATGATTGCGGCTTTAGTTCTCCATTATTAAATCAATTTTGATTTGATGTCAATCGATCTATCCTCTTGTTTAGTGTTATCGATTAAACAAGTTGTGGATTGTTACCCATTTTCTTTAATTATTTAAGAATATGGTGCTAGACGAATTGGAGAACATTAATCAAAATTATGGATGAGAGATTTGATCTGGTCATTCACGTTTATTGCAAATCTTTGGATCGTGATAGTTTGCTATGGATTTCTTGGTTTTGCTTGGGATCGATGTTTCTCTATGGTGGCCGAAGGTTTTTATAGCTACTAGGAAGATGGTCGTGGTTCGTGGGAAGCTATTTGTGTTTAGCTTGATGACTTGGTGATTCTTGGCCAACGCAATTATAAGTGGGGGTTACAAGGAGTAGGTTGCGGCTCATGCTTGGGGCAGCACTATATTACGGCTGCTACCAACTTTTTGGTGGTGGATGCATTGGTTGTGTTGTGATTGCTTGTTGGTCGTTGGTATGCCTATGGATATCCTTTTGCCGAACTATGAGCACACGGGACTACATGATGGATGTTTCATTGGGAGGTGTTTGCTCTTAGTTGAAAATTTGTTTGCCGGATATGTGGGGCTACATGGGTGATGGTGGATGATAGGGTTTTTTTGTTGAATATTGATCGAATGATGATGGTATTGGTTTGCTTCTTTGACCTTGGAAATACTCATGTTCACACCTATTTCTATGGCAACATGTACTCATTCAATTTTAAAACATGGGGGCTACATGATGTTTATTGTGGATCCTGTTCTTGGGGTGCACAATATTGCGGCTGCAAACAAATATTTGTTGGTGGATGATACGGGTTTTGTTGAATGCATGGTGCCGATCTTATGGGTTTGCATGGTTGCATGGTGTTGCTTCAACTTATCGATTAACACTATATGGGATTGCATGTTCATTGTGGTTGCCTATTATCATATTGGTTACGGTTTTTTGCTGAATGTGATAAGGATGGGCGAATATAGGGTTGGTATTTGGTTTCCATGTTGTGATTTGGTTGTTATGGGTTTCATTTTTTATTAATTGCATGGGATTGGTGTTGGGCAAAAGGTTTATATTGCTGCGGCTGCTTCAAGGTTATATGGGGCTGCACATATTGTGGCTGCCAATTATTTTCTTTCATTGGAGTGGATGATAAGGACTTGCATGGCTTCATGTATATGATTGTCTTCGTTTGTGTATGGATTGTTTTGAATATGCATGACTAATGCTTACATGCATGAGGAATGGTTATGGTTAAATGCTAATATCTTGAGTTGGATGCATGGTTGCATTGGATGATAGATTACATGGCCTCATGGTGATGATTGTGTTGGTTTATGGGCTTGAGGTTGGATTGGATTTGATGGGATTACAAAACTCTTTACATGATATATATTAGAGTTTTTTAATTCCTAGTTTATTTTGGCCTTCGTGCCTAGTTTGATTTGTTTGTGATTGAATAGTGCCTGCGTGCCTATTTTTTTGTTCTTTCATACGGTTTCCCCCCTCTATGGTTAAAATGTCCTGGAGGGGGGGAATGCTTTTTGTTTGTAACATTTTTCTTTTCTAATAAAATTTACCAAGGCTTTGCCTTTTTCACAAAAAAAAAACCCTAAACCCTAAACCCGAAACCCGAAACCCCTAACCCCTAACTCCTAACCCCTAACCCCTAAACCCTAAACCCTAAACCCTAAACCGTAAACCGTAAACCCTAAACCCTAAATATATGGATATTTTGTGGGAGCTAACCCATCCATAGCATTTGTACGGTTTAACCTAAATAAAATGTGGCGGCCATATGGGATTCAAGATATCTCTTATAATGGTGCTGGGATCTTCCTGTTTAAATTTGAGTCGGAATCTAAGATGAAGGAGGTATTAGATTTGGGGCCATGGATAGTTGGGAATATACCACTTTGTTTAAAAAGGTGGGAAGCGGGAAAGTGTATGATGAAAGAAAACCCAACATCTATTCCGATTTGGATTATGTTGAAGAATCTTCCTTTAGAACTATGGGACACTGAAAGCTTATGTAAAGCTGCCAGCTGTATAGGGAATCCCCTCACTTTTGATAAGGTTACCATGCTGAAGTGTAAAAAAACAGATGAGATGGGAGGTTTGCCAGAATTCTAGTAGAAGCAAATGTTGACTGTACTTTCCCTAAATATGTTAAAATATGCTATCCTATGGTAGGGAGTATTCCTGGGAAAACTCTGGAAATTGAAGTGGAATACCAAAACAAACCTCTTAGCTGCCTGATATGTAAGGTTTTTGGCCATGATCAAGCCAGATGCACTAAACAGCTCAAAAATGTGGAACCTAACTAGCCGGTAGTACTAAAACAGAAAGAAGGAAATTCTCCTAATCAGATAGATGAGGATGGTTTCGTAAAGGTCACGTATAGGAAGAATATAGGACGGAAAGAATACCATCAACCGAGATATCCAGACCAGCAAGCACCAGCACATGTAAAACAGCCATACAGGAAGGTGGATGGAAATTCAAAGAACAAGGATATTGAACAAACTGGAACTAACACCAACAGAAGTGCAAGGAACAAAGATGATATCTTGGACCAACAACACAGTATTACATAGATAAGTCAGGAGGCAACAATGAGGGGTAATGTAATTAGAGACAAGCATGTTCCACATGGGTTGCAAAGGAGGAAATCGCTGAAGAAAAGCTATCAAATTCGAGAAACAAGCAATCGGTTTGTCTTACTTGACCAGGAAGATGAAGAACTGACACATGATAAAGAGGAGCCAAGCACAACTAATGAGAATCAACAAGAGGCATATTTACACAACAAATGGCATCAAGAGCAGGCCCACACACTCGGGAAGTATTATTACGATAACCTGAATGCTAGTCAGAAAGGTGATGTGCTGAACTATATCACGGCTAAAGAAGTCCCCTCAAAGCAGGTGCTCAAAGAGTGGTATTTACCACAAATCTACTACTTCCATGATTTATGTAATATCTATGGATTTTCGGAAGGTGCTAAAGCTACAAGAAAATACACGAAAGCTGATCTATCAGATGATGAAATAGGAGACTGTGAAAGCTTGAATGGTATGATGATAGATAAAGATGTTGAGTCTGAAAATGATGGAACAGCTCAATTCATGAATAGCAATGATAAGGTGGTTGATATTGAAGGGCCAATTGAGATCGAAAGCCGTTCATAATCTGTTCCATTTCCCCATCTTTTCACTTCCTAATGGCGATACAGCTCATGTGTTGGAATATCAGGGGGTGTAATAGTATGACCCGTCAATCGGAATTAAGGAATCTTATTCAAGATCATCAAGTGAGTATTTGTGGCATCTTGGAGACACATGATTTGAAGTCTAAGACAGCAGACATATGTAGTAGACTGTTAAAAGGTTGGAGCTGGATCTCAAATGCTACACAAAGTCCTAACTGGACTCGTATAATGATAGGCTGGAACCCAAGTCGAACTGATCTTATGGTGTTGCATAGAACGGATCAGGTTATCCATTGTTTCATAAAACCTACTAATGGACAAAAGGATTTTTTCTGCTCTTTCGTGTATGGCAATATTAGGGTCTACCACAGAAGGCCTTTATGGGAGGAACTAAAAAGGTTTTCTAACCTAGTCTCTGACCGAGCTTGGGTTGTCATGGGAGACTTTAATGCGGCGCTGAGGCCAAGTGATATAGCTACGGGACAGTCTAATTGGTCGTTGGCTATGGAAGACTTCCAAGAAACATGTACACAAAGTGGGCTTCAAGATATTCCCTATACGGGCATTAATTTTACTTGGAACCATGCTCCGGGTAAAACTTCTGGTGTGCAAAAGAAATTGGATAGAATTTTATCCAATACATCCTTCATTGATAACTTCCCTAACAGTGTTGCTAAATTCCTACCACCCTTGTCATCCGATCATTCTCCTGGACTCTTAATCGTCCCATGCAGTCAGAAGAAATGGACTCCTCGCCCATTCAAATTTATGAATTATCTTGTTGACAAAGAAGGATTTAGAGAAATTGTTTGGAAGGTCTGGAATAAATCCATTCATGGACATGTGATGTTCCGTGTTACACAAAAATTGAAAGAGTTAAAGAGTCCTTTGCGGAAGCTGGTTCAGGATCTGGGAAACCCTACATTAAAGGTGAAGAAATTAAAGGAGGAACTGTGTAAAATCCAGGGAGAGGTAGATACAAATGGCCATGACCAATCTCTTCGGTTTGAGGAAGCTGCCTACTTACAAGCCTATAAACAGGCCTCTTTAGATGAAGAACTCCTGTTGAAACAAAGAGCGAAGGTAACTTGGTTGCGTGAAGGAGATCAGAATTCAAAATACTTCCACAATGTTATGAAAATGAGGCAGCAGAAGAATAACATTTGCATAGTCACGGATGATGCTGGAAATACCTACCAGGGAACTGAAGTTCCAAACTAGTTTGTCAAATACTACACTTCCTTGTTAGGGACACAAGAGGCAACCACACCTATTATGGAAATCCAAAACCTATATAAGAATAAACTCACGCCTTTTACGGCTGAGCATATGGTTCGGGAAGTGTCCAAAGAGGAGGTGCGAGCAGCTATGTTTAGTATTGATAATGAAAAGGCCCCTGGTCCAGATGGATACTCCTCAAAGTTCTTCAAAGCCACGTGGGATATAACAGGTGATGAAATTACAGAAGCTATACAAGAGTTCTTCTTCAATGGGCAAATTCTAAGACAAGTGAACAATTCTGTTATATCCTTGGTCCCAAAAGTCCAACACCCGAAATCAGTCAAAGATTTTCGGCCAATTGCTTGCTGTAATGTATTATACAAATGCATTAGTAAAATCATTTGTGAACAACTGAAACATGGTCTAGATCAGATCATTAATGAATGCCAAAGTGCTTTTATCCCTGGCCGAATGATAAGTGACAATATCCTCTTAACCCAAGAACTAGTTCGGAACTATCATAGGAATAGAGGTGAGGCAAAGGTGGCTATGAAAATTGACATCCAAAAAGCTTATGACACTGTTAGCCATGATTTTATGGACCAATGTTTGAGGGGGTTTGGATTCCATCCTTACATGATTGCATGGATTATGATGTGTCTCAGATCAGCCTCCTACACAATAAATGTCAATGGTGGGATGCATGGATTCTTTCAAGGTAAGCGTGGACTACGCCAAGGTGACCCAATGTCCCCTTACTTGTTTACACTAGTGATGGAAGTTCTGAACTTGATGCTAAAAAGAAAGATTGAGCAAAACACTAGTTTTCAGTACCATTGGCGGTGTAAAGAGCAGCAAATCACTCACCTATGTTTTGCGGATGATCTTTTTATGTTATGTGGGGCACATCTTGAATCTGTGCAGCTTATACAAAATGCCCTATGTGATTTTGGTATGGTCTCGGGTCTAAAACCGAATCTGGGGAAAAGTACTATCTTCTTTGGAAATGTGTGCATGGCACGGCAGCAACAAATCCAATCCATCATTCCTTTTCGAGTGGGAACTCTCCCAGTTCGATATTTAGGTGTTCCTTTGCTATCTAAAAGACTATACTCTAAAGATTGCTGCATTCTCATTAATAAAATTAAAACCCACATCAAGGATTGGAACAACAAGTTCCTATCTTTTGCAGGAAGGCTGAACTGATTAAATCGGTTATTTCTTCTATGCAAACTTACTGGGCTATGGTGTTCACTCTCCCTGCTAATATCATTGATGAAATCGAGCAAATGGCTAGGAAATTTCTTTGGACGTAAATGGACCAGGTTCAAGGGAAAGCTAGAGTGAGCTGGAAAGTTGTTTGCAAACCCAAAAACCAAGGTGGGCTGGGAATAAAATCGTTGAAGGACCAAAATCGGGCCCTAATGTCAAAACATATCTGGCACATCATTTCTGATAAGAATTCGATATGGGTCAAATGGATCAAACAACACAAACTTCGAAACAACCACTTCTGGGATGTGAGAGCTGAGGACGGAGCGTCATGGAGCTGGAGGAACATTCTGAAATATAGGCAAAGCATACGTTCTCATATTAGCAAATCAATTGGAGATGGTCTCAGCACTTCAGTGTAGTATGACAATTGGCACATTTTAAGCCCCCTAAGTGAGCTGATTACAATGCGTGATATAATTAGGTCTGGTCTATCGTGGCAAACTAAAGTCAATGAAATCATTCGTGAAGGGCAATGGAACTGGCCTCTGGAGTTAATCATGAAATACCCTTGGCTTAAAGACTTTCCACCCCCAATCTTGGTTGCCAACAAGGCGGATGAGATTACCTGGAGGTCTAGAATTGGTAAGATAAGTCCCTTTTGTACTCGGCAAGTCTTTGAAGACATGAGTGATACTAATCCAGTGGTCACCTGGCATAAGCGTGTGTGGTTCAGCCAGAACATCCCTCGTCATGCATTCATTTTATGGCTTGCAATCCAAAGGAAACTCCTAACACAAGACCGACTTAGGAACTGGCAAACTAACTCTTTGTTAAAATGCGCTTTTTGTGAGAAGCAGATAGATAGCCACAACCACCTGTTTTTTCAATGCAATTATCCGAGGATGATCTGGAAAGTGGTTAAAGAATTGGTGAAATTGGGAAGAACTCCAGCTCTTTGGGAGGATTGTGTCATCTATCTTGCATCTCTCCCGAATACTTCCACCATTGGAAGCATCATCCGTAGACTCTTGATAGGCGCAGCTGTATACTATATATGGCAGGAGCGCAATATCAGGATGTTTCAAAGGAAAAAAACGAAACAAAGAAGAGCTGGTCCGGGTTATTGTGTCAGATGTCCGTACAAGGCTGCGAGGTTTGAAGTTTCGGCCCACTCAACAAACCATGCAAGCTAGTAAATAATGGGGATTCAAGTTGAATGTCAACCATGCTACTGTGCCCAAGGATAAGAGATGCTATGCTGATTGGATAGAAGAATCAAAAGAAGGGCAACCCAATAGCACTCATATTTGATGTATTCCAACGTTGATACAGGCAGCTGGAAGGAGGATAACAATTGGATGAATTGGTGGAGGAAAAATAACATGTTGCATAGCATAAATCAGAGTTGGACTTGTATAAAAGGGCTGATAGGCCGATTGGAGTGGAACAACAATAACAGAAGGAAATGGAATGCACTCTTAAGATGTAAGATGGAAAAGGTTGTTGCTAACATTAATTGTCATCAAATAGACTTAAGTTTTGCAGGGGGTAGCAGTTGGGCATGTAGGGCTAATATCTCTGGAAAGCTACAAGACTGCTTATGGAGTGGACAATCTGGCGGAATGTTTGGACCAGGCACAAAACATAGTGAGCACCTAGGTATTACTGCTATATCCACATGGTTTTGGTTACAAGGGGGGAATAGGATTGGGATACATCATTCACACACCCTACACCAAAATAGAGGGTATGAAAGAAACGTATGGAACAAACTTGGGGAAACTGACCAATTTTGGAACAGGGATGAGGGGTGGTTAAATACTTGTGAGAACCTGATAGGTAGTATAGGGAGAGGGTGGGTAACTGTTGCACAAACTACAGATTCCATCAGATTAGTATGGGAGGGCATGGTGGTTTGATGGTGAGTTTGAATGGGCAGGTAGGGTGGGAGGCTGGTACACGTTGCACACAAAATACCACCATAAAGAGGGCTGAGTTTTGCAGTTATAGAGTGGGAGTGAACTATACTCATTCCAGGGAAACGAAAAAGGGAGGGAATCTGGTTGGTACACATCCCACACACCATACCCTGCTTTCGAGAGGTATATGCTATGCATATGATCTGCTTTATGTCGGGACAGAAAGGGAAAGGGAATTATGGGCAAATATACATATGGCTAGACTGTATGGGATGGTAGGGAGGGGGGATGGTACACCTTGCACACGGAACACCACCATCAAGAGTGCTGAGACAAAACTGATGAAGGAAGAGCTAAAAAAGCAAATGTTTAGGGTAACAATTAAGGGAGGGAAACAGGTTGGTACACCCATCACACTTTGCACTTTGTTTTCGAGAGGAAATTGCCTACAGATTACGGTCATTGGGCATGGGATGCAAGGGGTGGTGGACTACTTGAGTGAGTGGTATGGTTAGGAAACATTGTTGGGAGGGGGTCTGGTTGGTACACTCTGCACACTAAGCACCACCACCAAGAGAGATGGGATTCTAAATTTGAGTGAAGGAGTGTCAAAATGCCATTACGGGAAACATTGTAGGGAGGGCTACAGGTTGGTACAACTAGCACACACTGCACATTGCTTTCGTGAGAATAAATCTTTGCAGGGTTTTCTTATGAATTTGGACGCGATGAATGATTTGACGTGGGCTATAATATGGATCACTAGTAGCCACATTTGCCACGTTAAAAACCACAAACGGGGTAATCAAGGCTCTGGAATGAAGTGGGAAGGGGATAGACGGGTATACTGCCAAAATGGGAGACAAGATGGGAAGGTAGGGTGGGGGGATGGTACACTGAGGGATGAATGTAATCATTCAATTTTTGGGAAACATCTCAAGGAGGGGAACAGGTTGGTACACGTTACACCCACATCACCCTGCTTTCGAGAGACCTGTATCCATTTCTTGACATTGCTGGTATGCATAGGGATATGGTTTGGGTGGTATTTTGCTATGACAGGCAACAATATATGGTGGAAGAACCTACTGGACTCAATGTGGCTGTGGACTGAAAGACAAGACTTGGGAATCAACCCATGCATGTTTGCGCATGACCTATACGTGGACATGCACATCGAGTGGAGGACTACACATAAGACTTCCCATAATCATTTAAAGACTATTATGGTTTGCATGGAGTGGAACGACAATTTGAAATGGGCATGGAAAACTTTGGTCAACACGGGTGGATCTCACACATTGAAGGTTCTCATAATAAATCTCACAAATCAGAATAAAGGCATTGAGGAAGACTTAGATATTATAGGAAATGAGGAATAAGCAGAAAGCAAAGTGGATTGTATGAGACATGCATATGGGTTGGGGTGTTGTTTTATTTCTCTTGTTATTTAGTGGCTACTCAAGCCTTATGGACATAACTTAGGTTGTTTTCTTTGGGTAGGCTTTCTGTTTCTTCTGTTTAGAAAGCCTATGCCTTTCCTTGTACTTTAATTTATTCTTTTTAATAAAATTTACCAAGGCATGGCCTTTTTCAAAAATAAAAAAAAACCCTAAACCCAACACCCTAAACCCTACTCCCTACACCCTACACCCTACACCCTAAACCCTAAACCCTTAACCCTAAACCCTAAACCCCAAACCCCAAACCCCAAACCCCGAACCCCGAACCCCGAACCCCGAACCCCGAACCCCGAACCCCGAACCCCGAACCCTGAACCCTACGCCCTACACCCTACACCCTAAACCCTAACCCGAAACCCCGAAACCGCGAAACCCCTAAACCCCTAACCCCTAACCCCTAACCCTAAACCCTAAACCCGAACCCTGAACCCCGAACCCCGAAACCCCGAACCCCTAACCCCGAACCCAACCCCCAACCCCTAAACCCTAAACCCTAAACCCTAAACACCGATCATTGCTATGGATGATTTGCGACGACATGAAAAATTGGAACAACTGGTGGGGCCTACCAAGGTCGATAATGGCTTGGTAATGTCGACCCTCAACCCTAATCGATAGGAAATGTCCTGTGGTGTTAATTCGGAGGATGCTTTGCCGATTACACCAGATATGTCGGCTGAATTGGAGGAGCAGAACGACATGGAAGTTGTAATTGAAGAACAAGAGGGGCTGAATTCGACTGAAGTGGGGAGTAATTATGCAGGTACGTGTCCTAGTAGTAGCAATTTTACACCTTTGTATCTGAATGGCCATGATCGTTTGGATGAGGCTGGTCGAGGGGGGTATAGTCAGCCGCATGAAATTCAGATGGTGACCACCACCAGGGTGGGGTCAAGTAGAAAACTACATGGAGCCAATTGGGTGATAATCCCCATTCAGAGTCAGGGAAACCACCTGGGAATGCTTGGGACAAGCATAAAGATGGTCGGCTATCCTATGCAGGGAAAATTAAATTGAATAACTCTAATGAGAAAACCAGGTTGGAGTTTATTCCTCCAGTTGACACACCAGAGGGAGGGAAGCTGGTTGTCATCTCTGATGAGGATTTGAGGTACTCTGCTTCTAAATTTTCACTATATCTCTATGGCTACTTCTTAGGAACCTCTATGGATTTTAATGTTGTCAATGCGACGTTTAAGAGGCTATGGAGGACCTATGGGATTGATATAGTTTCCAAAAGTACAGTAGGGATCTATTATTTCGAGTTCAAAAGTGAAAAAGGAATGGATGATGTGTTGGCCAATGGTCCTTGGTTAGTCAACAATGTTCCCATTCTTCTCCAAAAATGGGAACCTGCCCTATGTCTGCAAAAAATTGAACCATCCCATATTCCTCTATGGTTAACGGTTCATAATGTGCCTCTGGAACATTGGACAGGCAAGGGACTAAGTAAGATTATGAGTGGCATTGGGCGACCTATGCTAATGGACAGAGTCACTGAGGAACGTTGCAATAGTCAAATGGGAAAAATAGGATATGCTAGAGTCCTGTTGGAAGTGGAAGCAGCTAGCAACTTACCATCTCAGATAGCGATAGAGTTCCAGGCTATTAATGGCAGACCGCCCAGAAGGGTCAGTTTAGAGGTGTCATATCAGTGGAAACCACCAGTCTGCAGCCACTGTAAGGTGTTTGGTCATTCCTTTCATGCTTACAAAGTTAGACCTTTATCTGATGAGGAACGGGCATCCAAAGAGCAGGAAGATAAAAGTGCTAAGGTTGTCCCAATAAACCTGGAGAAGGGCGATGAAGGTTTTGTCATAGTTAAGAACAGGAAAAATGGCAATTTTGGGAGAAAGGTTAGATTCCAGCAGCCGTATACTACTTACAATCGAGCAGGGGCTACAGACTTGAGAGGGTCAGTGGGTAATGAGACAGCTGATAGGTAGGGTACTTCTAGCAACCCAATGATTCAGAGGAAAATGGGGGAAATGTATCAAAAAGGAAAGAATAAGCAGATGGGAAAAACAGTGGTAACACAAAAGCACCAGGAGCATAATGACAAGAAGAGCGATCAGTCCATGAGTTCATCAAAAACTAATGGGGAGTCCACAAGTAAGGCATCTAGGCAGCAAAGAATCCATCTCAACAATCAGTTTGAGGTCCTTGAGGAGGATGACCTAATTCTTGATTTAGAGGAGTCCATCTGTAAAGGGGAGTTAGTGGCAGGAGGCAGAGTCCATAGGAATGATCCCCAGGGATATAAGCAAGTTGTTATGGAGGAAGTTGAGTCAGAGGAAGAAACAATTGATTATGGCATTACAGATGCTCAGAAGTGGGCTATAACAAGCCGACTGATTAAGTTCAAATCTGTTAGAGCTAGTGACCAGGATGCTGGGGAACAAGGAGAATGGGACTTCTTCCATGACCATGTCAAGGAACTTAACATAGACCCTAGATACTGTGTGGAGGATGTGGAATTAGATGACAGTGAGACAGCTAGGTTTTTTGATGAGGAGATGCAAGGGGGCTCTAAAAGGGTGGAAGCCAAACTGTTGTAGGCACTGCTACATGAAGCTGTCGTTGACCGTGTCATACGCTTTTTGGATGTCAATTTTCAAGGCCACCTTTGATTCTCCTCTATTCATGTGGTAGTTCCGCACCAACTCTTATGTTAACAAAATGTTGTCACTTATAACTCTACCAGGCACAAAGGCACTTTGGCACTCATTCACTATTTGATCCAGGCCCACTTTTAACCTCTCACAGATGATTTTACTAATGTAGTTGTAGAGAACATTAGTAAAATCCTTAACAGTTTTAGGATTGTTGCCTTTAGGGATGAGGGATATGACCGCTGAATTTACTTGCTTTAAAAGTTGATCGTTGGCAAAGAAATCACTAATTGCTTCTACTATTTCATCACCAATGATGCCCCATGTTACTTTAAAGAAGGTTGAAGTGTATCCATCTCGCCCCGGGGCTTTATATCCCTGAATGCTAAACATTTCCTGTTTGATTTCCTCTCTTATGACTTCTCTGACCATGTCTTCCGCCATCCTTGGAGGGAGTCTATTGTTCACAGGGTGGGGGATCAGCTCAACTTGTTCCACGCTACCTAGAAGGCCCTCATAGTACTCTACAAATTTATCAGCATCTACCTTCCCCTCATGAGACACTCCATTTGCATCTTCAATAGTTGAAATGTGATTCTTTTGTTGACGCATTTTAACCACACTTTGAAAGTATTTGGAATTCTGGTCTCCTTCCTTAAGCCAATGGACTTTTGCCCTTTGCTTTAACAGGAGTTCTTCCTCTAAGGAAGCTTGTTTGAAGGCTTTGAGATAGTCATTCTCCCCATCTCTTAATTCTTGATTGTACCCATGTTTATCAACTTTGTCTTGAATTTTTACCAACTCCTCTTTCAGCTTACAAAGTTTGTGTTTTGGAATCCCAATTTGGTTAGCAAACCGTCTCAGGGTACCTTTCAAATTCTTAAGCTTCTGTGTGACTCGATACATGGCATTGCCTCTCACTGGTTTCTTCCATTCTTTTTCCAACAATTCTTGGAATCATGGTTGAGTAGCAATGTAATACATGAATTTGAAAGGTCTTGGCTTCCATTGCTTCCCTAAATTTGGTAGGACTAATATGCCAAGAGTGTGATCTGAGGTTAATGGTGGAAGAAATCGAGCTGTTGCATTCAAAAAGTTTGCATTGAAAATGGGGTTGGCCATTATCCTATCCAATTTCTTTTGTAGGCTATCAACTTTCCCTGGATCTTGGTTCCATGTGTATTTTAATACCGAGCTCTGAATGTCATGTACACCTGCCTTTGTGCAAGTTTCATTAAGGTCATCCATGGCTAGGGTCCATTCAGATGGGCCCATAGCTATGTCTTCTCGACCCAAGGTAGCATTAAAGTCTCCCATGACTACCCATGGCTTGGTAGTTGCAGTAGCAACAAACCTCAACAGTTCTTCCCATAAGGGTCTCCTTCTATACGATCGGACATGCCCATAAAGGAAGGAGCAGAAGTAGCCCTTTTGGCTTCCTATTGGTTTTATTAAACAATGCATAATCTGGTCAGTTTGATGAATGACCATCACATCCATAATTTGTGGGTCCCATCCCACAAGGATTCTAATCCAGTTTGGGCAGTGGATCGCATTCGAAATCCATTCCCAATCTTTCCTCAAATTGTTGCATATCGAAGTTAGTTTGGTAGTCATCACATGGGTTTCCAGTATACCACACATGCCAATCTGGTGTTCACATAACATTTATATTAGGTCTTTCTGATTTCTTTTACTATTCAACCCTCGGATATTCCACACCAGAGTTTTTAGATCCATCCTATAACTTAGCTTGCAACCGTGTGTATGCCCTCCTTCATACCTGATTCCTTATTCATGCTGTTGTTGTTTTGGGACTCTTTTGAGTATTTCCCATACATGAATCTTCCTGTGTCGTCTGTTTCTGATTCAACTTCCTTGTTAATTGGCATGTCATTTTGATTTGCATTGTCTTTCGATTTCTCATCAGTCTGGTATGATTTGGTGTACTTCCGGGTGGCTTTAACTTCATCTGGGAATTCATATACCCTACTCATGTCATGAAAATAACCTATTTGAGAAAGGGACCATGATTTCAAGACCTTTGCATTTGGCACCTGTTGAGCCGTGATATATTCCAGATCTGTTCCTTTTTCTTCTAAACTCAGATGGTCATAATAGTATTTATTCAGTGTTCTCGTTTGCTCTTGTTGTCATTTATCCAGTGCCTTGGTTCTGAGATGCCGGTTTTCTAGAATCTCCTCTTCCGTCTGTGCCGTTGGTAGTTCTTTGCCATCTTTGTTCAGCAACACAAACTGGTTAGATGTTTCCACCATTGTAGTTTTATCATTAGACTTATCACTTGCGTTCTTGTGATTGATTCCTATTCTCCTTCCTTTGTTTCCTCCATGAGATGCATATTTGGATTTCATACTCTTTGTTGTAGTTTCATTATGTTCAATACTGCTTTCCTTTTCATTGTTCTTGTTTAGATGCGTCTACCCATTGGCCGAAATATTGTCTTTATGAACCTTGTTGTTGTTTGCTCGTTGTTTTAAGGACAATGTTATCCTTCAGCCGTATTTTTTGGGGTTGACCGGAATAAAGCCATCCTTGTCTGGGTTGTTTTGCATTCGAGTATGTCACACCCCGGGCCGGCGGGAACGGATCGGGTTTTCCCGTCGGGCGGAAGGTTCCCGGGGCGCGATATCTTGGAGTGATAATCAAATGATCAGATTGTTTACATAGCACATGAGATATAAATGAGAAATGCTAATCATGACATGAAATAGAATTACAAAGTTAAATTACATTGTACATCATAATTTAACTAAGTAAATCTAATCAAAAAGAATCAATGAGTTTATATCTTGAACTGTACAAGATATACAAAAGTGATTCACTGTTTTTGTCATATCAAAAGTATGCAGTCAAAAGTAAGCTAGGTCTTCTACAAGTCCACTAGCTTAACACTTGCACAATTGTATCTACACCTGTCCGTCACCTGAGAAAACATGCATTTAAACAAAGTCAACACTAGGTTGGTGAGTTCATAAGTAAGTAAATTGAAAACCATTGAATTAATCATGCACACATCCACAATGTCATACTTGTTACTTGTAATACTTGTTTCATCTGTACCACCCAATGGCCTCTCCTTAGTTATATGTACAAGTAGTGTATCACCTGATTAAGTATGCTTATATATAGGGAATCCTGAAAGGGTCAAGCCCAGACGCTATCCCACCACATACTCAGTCAAGTTCCACACCACTTGCGATACAACTAAAGATATCCATTTCCCCGCTTATTCATCGTACTTGATATGTATTCAGTTATTGTATTGATGATAGAATAATATATTGTATGGGGTTTAATTATCGAACCGAAGTATTGATAACCCTTGATGTATTAAGGAATTTTAGATTAATATAATCTTGTCCTTGTATTATTCTATACTTGAGGTGGGTTAACTGATGATACTCTATTAAATATTAAGAGTGTGAGTTAACCCCTTGCAACTTGTTCTTGAACCATAGTGCATAGAGCCTAAAAGGAATCCATTGAAATCCTCACGTAATCAGATTTCGATGCATCCGATTTATCTCTACCACTTTGCATGTCTATTGTCCTCAACGAAATCTATTACTAGTAGTGTCACATGAGAGCAGATCACCTTCTCAACCTACTAGTCAATAGGGTTCTCGCTGGATTAATTACTTATCACTGCAGATTAATATCACCATGTGTCGCTTACCAGAACCTGACTTGAGGTCGCCCTGTCACCGGTCATACGTTACCGGCCAATGAATCAATACGATCAACATACTAGCCCTACAAGCTAGAGGTTTGTCAAACCTATGGTACCACTATGCTATCGTCGGTTTAGTCACGTCAAACTAACTGGTCAGCGAATTAAAGGGACTTACATGATCACTTGAACAACTTGGCACATGATTGAAGTGATATAATACAAACAGGTCAAATGTAACTAATTGTAATTGTATTCTCTTGTACTCTTGTTCTCATTTGAATATGTTCTCCGTGATATTAACAAAGTTAAATAAGAACTAGTCTTATTAAGTTATGTTAATTAATTGAGTGAATGATATTGTTATCATGGAATTATATTATCATGATCATCATTCCATGCTACTTGTTCCTCTTGTAATATGTGTTGAGTTATAAAGCTAAGTATTATAAGATCTAGTCTTATTACACTTGTTTAACTCTTGTAATGAATGATGTCGTAAAGATATATTATCTTTATACCATTCTTGTGTTTTGCTCTAGTAATCATGTCATCATGTTTCCTTGTAATTGTTACAATATCATTTCTTGTAAAATAACTAATTGTTGTAAGATTTAACTTACTACTAAGTTATTCTATTGTATAGATGAATTATGATATTAAAATATCATCATCATCATCTTATCTTTCCTGTATTCATGAATTCAAGCAAGCATGCATACAATGATTTATGATAGTAAGCACTTTAATATCAAACAATCAAAGTATCAGCAACATATAAGCAAAACTTTTAATTAAATAAAGTAAGGCATGTTTCTCAGCCCCGAGAGTTTAAAATCAGTAAAGATTAAAGAAAAGGGGCATATGAACTCACCTTGTGATTGTTGGTGTTGACTAAGCTTAAACAAGAAATGCCCGCGCTCTTGATTGTATTCGTGTTTGTTTTCACAATCCTGTATTGATTCCACACGTTTCTTAGCTTATAAATATATGTTCCGGGTGCTTTGTGTATGTGTAGGTGTTAGCCCTACAGTTGGCTAACACACATAAGTCGTGGTCATCATTCGATCCTTATATATTGATTAAAATTTTACATATTCAACTATCCATTTTCTTCACACTTGAATTTACTCGATGCTACATTCCAAATTATGTTAATTTAGATTTTATGGAGATAAGTCCCAAACCTTGTCATTCCATAACTAACCATTGAAATCCTGTATATTGTTCTAATTGATATTGGTTTTTAATATGTTGAATCAATTTATCACCTGCATGGACCAAATGAATTTAATAGTTCGAATGATACACATGGGCCAACGTGTGTGTGTTTGGGCCGAACATAAGAATCACAGGCCCTAGTTTGCTTATGTCAATGGGCCCGATGGTGATCCAATTGATGTGACTTTCTGTTGAGTTTGGGCTCAATTGAATAAAATGGGCCGTAGCATAGGAGTAGTGGGCCTTAGAAAGCATGCAGCTATTGAATCGAGGTGGTGGCCATGGGTTGATTCACACGTTGTTGGGTCATGTTTGGACCAGATTAGTTCCATGGATCAATCACGTAAGTCCATGGGCCTTAGTCCATATTTCGGTCCACTGTTTTGTTGAATTTCACCGTCGGCCCAAAGGATAAAGGTGGCTCAAATGTTGGTGTTCGTAATTCAAGTAATAGATGGGTCACACAAAACAGGTTGGGTCTGGAACTACAATGGCCGAATGAAAATGGTTAGGTGGCCCCATGGTTCAGTCGAATGTTAGGCTCCGAATGAGAATGGCGAATGACTGGTGGAGTATGAAGGTGGTTCATTCGTTGTAGATGGCCGAAAGTGGAGGCACCGAATGAGTGACAGTCGGAGGTTGATGGCCGGCGAATGAGACTAGTAGCGAATGTAGGGTTGGCCGAATGAAGGTGGCGATCGAATGGGGTCATTCGACCAGTTGATTCTTCGGTGGTGGCTCAGTCGACTGGCCCTTGGCCATTCGGCCGAATGGGCTCATTCGGCTATCTGAGGATTTTGGTCGACCATGGTTGTTCAGATCGAGTTTCCAGCTGGTCCCATGGCGGTTCCGGTGGACAACAGAGGGTAATTAGGTTCCAGGAGGTAGGATTCGAAGAAGGAGAGGAGGCATAGCCGGTTTAAGAGGGGTGGTCGAATGAAGTGAGGAAAACCCTAATTTTCGTAACATAACTAGCTCATTTTACCTTGGATTCGAAGTCTTTCACTCCAGATCCTTTGTACTTTCGAGTAGAGAGTGATGAGAGCTTCAAGTAGGTTCAAGAATGGAGTGATTTGGTGAAGAAATGAAGAAGTTATGGAAGAGAGAAGGTTAGAAATGGAGGTGGGGGTGGAAATCCGGGATTAGGGTTTTTGTTTGGAAAAGATGAAGTGATAAATGAGAAAATAGATTCATTTATGGTTATTTATACCCCGAGTGAGTTCGGGTTCGTTTTCGTTGCTCGGTTCGTACATTCGTACGTTTTCCGGAAAAATTACGCGTAATTTCAATGGGTTTAAATAAAAGGATTAAATTTAATTATTTTGATGAGTTTCAAATTTGTAAAATATTATTTATTTGATTTTATTAAATTATTTTCATTCGTGACGTGTTTTCGTTTTCGTTTCGTCAGATCGCGTAACCTTCGCGCGTAATTCGTTCGAATCGTCACCCGAACAAATACGACGATGGTTTTGCTTTCTGACCTTTGTTCTCTACTTTTCAGTCATTATTTTAGAATTCTAAACTCACAGATATGTTTGTGTGAATCGTCACTCACGCAGACACACTGTCAGTTCGTCATTCTGAAATAACACTGCGTTATGTTTTAATTGTGTTTCCTCACTGTCGGACTCAACTATACTTCATGATTTCACATTGTTTTCATACTGACTTGTCGGTCATCTGATTCCTGTCATCTGTGGATATCAGATCGCAACCGATTATGTTTCTGAATATCGTTTGAATTCCATTGTTTCTCGTGATTTGTTGTGTTAACTGTAATTAAGTTTTCACTTAATAAACACAACTAATGTTTCAAATGTACGTTGTACTTAATGTATTTAAGTTTATACGAAAATACGTACAACGTTTTCTTGTATTTAGGATTCTGTTAATACAAGTACTGTTTAGACTTACGTATGCACACATAGAATAAGGTGAAAGTACACATACCGTACGGACTTGCCGGACGATCTGGCACTTGCTGTTACAGTCTCCCCTTGTTAAAGAAATTTCGTCCCGAAATTTAAGTATCAAAGTCGGGCTTCAATTCTCGAACAGATGGGGATACCTTGCTTTCATGTTGTCCTCGCGTTCCCAGGTAAATTCTGGTCCACGCTTGGAGTTCCATCGAACCTTTACAATAGGGATACGGCTTCGTTTCAGTCTCTTGACTTCACGTTCCATAATCTCTACAGGTTCTTCAATGAAATGTAGTTGTTCATCAATTTGTATCTCTTCCAATGGTATGATCAATGTTTCATCTGCTAGACACTTCTTGAGATTTGATACATGAAACACATCGTGTACTCCACTGAGTTCATCAGGGAGTCTGAGTCTATATGCCACAGGACCTATGCGTTGAGTAATCTCAAACAGTCCGACATACCGAGGTGCTAGTTTGCCCTTAGCCCCAAAACGAACTACGCCTTTCCATGGGGACACTTTCAACATGACTCGGTCACCCACGTCGAATTCCAAAGGCTTACGCCGTTTGTCTGCGTAACTCTTTTGGCGGCTACGTGTTGCTTGTAGTCGTCGTTGAATCTGGGCTATCTTATCAGTAGTTTCCTGAATAAGTTCAGGCCCAGTTATTCTGTTGTCTCCCACTTCGGTCCAACAAATTGGAGACCGACATTTTCTACCATAAAGTGCTTCAAAAGGAGCACATCCGATGCTGCTGTGGTAGCTATTATTGTAGGAGAACTCAATGAGTGGTAAGTGTGTGTCCCAACTTCCACCGAAGTCTAGGATACATGTTCTCAACATATCCTCTAGGGTTTGAATGGTGCGCTCGCTTTGTCCATCCGTTTGTGGATGATAAGCAGTGCTCAAGTTAACACTTGTCCCTAAGGATTGTTGAAATGATTACCAGAACCGCGAAGTGAATCGACTGTCCCGGTCAGAGATAATACATAATGGCACGCCGTGTCTTACTACTATCTCATCAATGTATAGTCTTGCAAGTTTCTCCATCTTGTAAGTCTCTCTGATCGGCAAGAAGTGTGCGGACTTGGTCAATCGATCAATGATGACCCAAATAGAATCGTATCCGCTGAAAGTGCGGGGTAGCTTGGTAATGAAATCCATAGCTATTTGTTCCCACTTCCATTGTGGTATCTCCGGTTGTTCCAGCAAACCCGAAGGTTTCTGGTGTTCTGCTTTGACTTTGGCACATGTGATGCATTTGCCAACATAAGTGGCAACATCTTTCTTCATACCCGGCCACCAATAAAATGACCTAAGATCTTGATACATTTTATCGGCACCAGGATGAGCTGAGTAACGTCTCTTGTGTGCCTCGTCAAGTATGAGTGTCCGAAGTTCATCTACTGCTGGAATCCAAACACGATCCAGATAATAGATAACTCCATCTTGTTTTGTCTTGAAATGTTTCTCGGCTCCACAATCGAGCTCGCGTTTCAGATTGTCTCTTGCCACTGCTTCTCGTTGTGCTTGTAAAATGTGATCTCTCAAACTTGTTTGCACCGTCATTCCCATAGCGCGAACGCGTAAAGGTTTGACTCTTTCTTTCCGACTCAAAGCATCTGCAACAACATTTGCTTTGCCCGGATGGTATTTGATCACACAATCGTAATCATTCAGGAGCTCAACCCAACGTCTCTGTCTCATGTTAAGCTCCTTCTGATCAAATATGTGCTGTAAACTCTTGTGATCTGTGAAGATAGTGCATTTGGTACCATAAAGGTAATGTCTCCAAATCTTTAATGCAAAAATCACAGCTCCCAGTTCAAGATCATGCGTCGTGTAATTCTTCTCGTGTATCTTCAGCTGTCGTGAGGCATAAGCAATGACTTTGTCTCGTTGCATTAAAACACATCCGAGTCCCTGATGGGAAGCATCACAATAAACTACAAAGTCATCATTGCCTTCTGGGAGTGTTAAGATTGGAGCATTGCACAATCTTTGTTTCAATGTCTGGAATGCCTCTTCTTGTTTCTGAGTCCACAAAAAGGGTTCAGACTTCTGTGTGAGCTTGGTGAGAGGTAAAGCTATCTTAGAGAAATTCGAAATGAATCTCCTGTAATAACCTGCCAATCCCAAGAATGATCGAATCTCTGTTGGTGTTGTAGGCACATCCCAGTTCTTGATTGCTTCAATCTTGGCAGGATCCACGTGAATACCATTACTGTTAATCACGTGACCCAAGAACTGAACTTCACTTAGCCAAAATTCGCACTTGGAGAATTTGGCATAGAGTCGTTCTTCTTTCAGAAGCTCCAAAACTGTCTTGAGGTGTTGCTCATGTTCCTTCTTGTTCTTTGAATAAATCAGTATATCATCAATAAAGACGATCACAAACTGATCTAGATACGGCTTGCACACCCGGTTCATTAAGTCCATGAACACAGCCGGTGCGTTCGTCAATCCGAATGGCATCACCATAAATTCGTAATGACCATATCGAGTACGAAAAGCCGTCTTGGGTATGTCTTCCTCTTGAATCCGGAGCTGATGATAGCCTGATCTCAGGTCTATCTTTGAAAAGTACTGTGCTCCCTGTAACTGATCAAACAAATCATCAATCCTCGGTAACGGGTACCGATTCTTGATGGTGAGTTTGTTGAGTTCTCGATAATCGATGCACATCCTGAAAGTTCCATCCTTCTTTTTAACAAAAAGAACCGGAGCTCCCCATGGGGAAAAGCTCGGTCGGATGAATCCTTTATCGAGGAGTTCTTGTAACTGATTAGACAACTCCTGCATCTCAGATGGAGCAAGTCTGTAAGGAGACTTAGCTACAGGAGTTGCTCCCGGAATCAAGTCGATTCGAAACTGTACTGATCTCTCAGGTGGCAGTCCCGGTAAGTCATCCGGAAACACTTCTGCAAAATCTCTCACAATTGGCACATCTTGAATCTTGATTGTTTTCTTGTCTTTCTGAATCACATGAGCTAAAAATGCAACACATTGTTTCCGTAAGCACTTGCGAGCTTTCATGCACGAAATTATCTTGACACTGCGTTTCGCTTGGTCTCCACGAATCTCCAAGACCTCATTGTTCTCCATAGGAATGCGTAGTAGTTTATCGGAACAGATGAACTCAACTCGGTTAAGAGATAGCCAATCCATTCCGATGATGATGTCGAAACTGCCCAGCTCCATCGGTATTAAGTCGATGGAAAATGTATGATCACCAAGTGTTAGTAGGCAATTCCTAAATACTGTGTCAACTGTAATCTGTTTGCCATTAGCTATCTCAATAGTATAAGGGGAGTCTAATGATTCCTCAACATGATTAAGATGGCTAGCAAAATCGGATGAGATAAAACTCTGATCCGCACCAGTATCAAATAATATAGAGGCATAGAAATCAGATAGAAGAAATGTACCCGTAATGACGTTCGGGTCTTGTCTAGCTGCAGCAGCTCCTATCTGAAAGGCTCGTCCTCTTGGTGCTTGAGCCCTTTGTTGATTTCTCTTGGGGCAATCCCTAGAGAAGTGACCAGGTTCACCACAGTTGTAGCAAGACCTGCGATCAGTAGCAGCAGTAGTAGTGGCTGCACTGTTGTTTCTGTTTGGAGCTCCCGTGCTCCTGCAGCGGTTTGCCCAATGGCCAAACTTTCCACAGTTTGTGCATTGCATGCACTGAGAGTTTGGCGCATGATGGTACTGACAAGTATTGCACAAAGGGGCAGTGCCAGTGTAGGGCTTCCTGACTTGTAGTGGTGGTGGCTGATTAAGCATTGGGGCTTGAGTAGTGGCAGCAAAGTTCCTTGCCACTTTTTGTTTCTTAGCCGGACGTTTATCCGACTTCTTGGAAGTTCCAGCTTTGGCTGTTTCAGCCTCATCCTTCAAAACTCCAGACTTTACCATCACCTTGGTAAGTTTAGCTGATAGGGAGATAGCAGCCTCCAAAGTAGCAGGATATGCAGCCAACACGATGCTTTGGATGCAAGAAGGTAATCCCGCCACATAACGGTCAATCAGCTTTTCCAATGTTGGTACCATTTCTGGCACCAAAGCTACCAACTCATGGTAGCGAGTGGTGAAGGTCATATGATCAGCCCCCTTCATCATATGGTTCGAGAGTTCCGTTTCCAGTAGTTGCAGTTCGTGTTTCGGACAGAACTCGTTCCTCAGAAGAAGCTTAAATTCTGCCCATGGCATCGCCATTGCTTCATCTCTTCCCTTTGCTCGAATCTGAGCATTCCACCATGTAAGTGCTCGCTTGCTGAATGAACCAGCTGCATAGCGAACTTTATGGTGTTCTGGACAGTTGCTAATGTCCAGAGTATTCTCCATCTTTTCTAGCCATTGGATCAGTCCAACAGCTCCTTCTACTCCGGTGAAACTTGGAGGTTTGCATCCTACAAAAGACTTGTAGGAGTAGTCCGAAGTATGACTAGTGTTTCCACTAGCCTCTCCTGTAGTATGGCCAGAATTGTTGCCGTGGCCTTGAATTCGGTTTATCATCTCTGGGATGACATCTTTCAGCTGACTTGTCAGTTGAGTACTCAGCAGGGTTGCCAAAGCGATAGTAGCAGGATCTATCATCTGAACATTGCTTGAGCCTGGTGGTGGAGAGTGTGGAGGAGGAGGAGGAGGAGGAGGAGGTGGAGGTGGTGGTGAATGTGGAGGAGAGTCAGCTGGTGATGGAGTCGATGAATGCGGAGCTGAACCTTGAGTCAACGGTAATAGAGGTGGTTGTCTTCGCGGCGGCATTCTGATCATAACCGAAAAGAAATCGGTTAGTGCAGTGATCAGAAGCAGAAGACATTATGCAAATAGAATCCTATATCATAAGAACTCTACATGAGGGTCCCTAGGTTATAGTCTAGGCCAAACCGTTTAAGTAATATGACCTATATTTCTCTATAACCATGGCTCTGATACCAATCTGTCACACCCCGGGCCGGCGGGAACGGATCGGGTTTTCCCGTCGGGCGGAAGGTTCCCGGGGCGCGATATCTTGGAGTGATAATCAAATGATCAGATTGTTTACATAGCACATGAGATATAAATGAGAAATGCTAATCATGACATGAAATAGAATTACAAAGTTAAATTACATTGTACATCATAATTTAACTAAGTAAATCTAATCAAAAAGAATCAATGAGTTTATATCTTGAACTGTACAAGATATACAAAAGTGATTCACTGTTTTTGTCATATCAAAAGTATGCAGTCAAAAGTAAGCTAGGTCTTCTACAAGTCCACTAGCTTAACACTTGCACAATTGTATCTACACCTGTCCGTCACCTGAGAAAACATGCATTTAAACAAAGTCAACACTAGGTTGGTGAGTTCATAAGTAAGTAAATTGAAAACCATTGAATTAATCATGCACACATCCACAATGTCATACTTGTTACTTGTAATACTTGTTTCATCTGTACCACCCAATGGCCTCTCCTTAGTTATATGTACAAGTAGTGTATCACCTGATCAAGTATGCTTATATATAGGGAATCCTGAAAGGGTCAAGCCCAGACGCTATCCCACCACATACTCAGTCAAGTTCCACACCACTTGCGATACAACTAAAGATATCCATTTCCCCGCTTATTCATCGTACTTGATATGTATTCAGTTATTGTATTGATGATAGAATAATATATTGTATGGGGTTTAATTATCGAACCGAAGTATTGATAACCCTTGATGTATTAAGGAATTTTAGATTAATATAATCTTGTCCTTGTATTATTCTATACTTGAGGTGGGTTAACTGATGATACTCTATTAAATATTAAGAGTGTGAGTTAACCCCTTGCAACTTGTTCTTGAACCATAGTGCATAGAGCCTAAAAGGAATCCATTGAAATCCTCACGTAATCAGATTTCGATGCATCCGATTTATCTCTACCACTTTGCATGTCTATTGTCCTCAACGAAATCTATTACTAGTAGTGTCACATGAGAGCAGATCACCTTCTCAACCTACTAGTCAATAGGGTTCTCGCTGGATTAATTACTTATCACTGCAGATTAATATCACCATGTGTCGCTTACCAGAACCTGACTTGAGGTCGCCCTGTCACCGGTCATACGTTACCGGCCAATGAATCAATACGATCAACATACTAGCCCTACAAGCTAGAGGTTTGTCAAACCTATGGTACCACTATGCTATCGTCGGTTTAGTCACGTCAAACTAACTGGTCAGCGAATTAAAGGGACTTACATGATCACTTGAACAACTTGGCACATGATTGAAGTGATATAATACAAACAGGTCAAATGTAACTAATTGTAATTGTATTCTCTTGTACTCTTGTTCTCATTTGAATATGTTCTCCGTGATATTAACAAAGTTAAATAAGAACTAGTCTTATTAAGTTATGTTAATTAATTGAGTGAATGATATTGTTATCATGGAATTATATTATCATGATCATCATTCCATGCTACTTGTTCCTCTTGTAATATGTGTTGAGTTATAAAGCTAAGTATTATAAGATCTAGTCTTATTACACTTGTTTAACTCTTGTAATGAATGATGTCGTAAAGATATATTATCTTTATACCATTCTTGTGTTTTGCTCTAGTAATCATGTCATCATGTTTCCTTGTAATTGTTACAATATCATTTCTTGTAAAATAACTAATTGTTGTAAGATTTAACTTACTACTAAGTTATTCTATTGTATAGATGAATTATGATATTAAAATATCATCATCATCATCTTATCTTTCCTGTATTCATGAATTCAAGCAAGCATGCATACAATGATTTATGATAGTAAGCACTTTAATATCAAACAATCAAAGTATCAGCAACATATAAGCAAAACTTTTAATTAAATAAAGTAAGGCATGTTTCTCAGCCCCGAGAGTTTAAAATCAGTAAAGATTAAAGAAAAGGGGCATATGAACTCACCTTGTGATTGTTGGTGTTGACTAAGCTTAAACAAGAAATGCCCGCGCTCTTGATTGTATTCGTGTTTGTTTTCACAATCCTGTATTGATTCCACACGTTTCTTAGCTTATAAATATATGTTCCGGGTGCTTTGTGTATGTGTAGGTGTTAGCCCTACAGTTGGCTAACACACATAAGTCGTGGTCATCATTCGATCCTTATATATTGATTAAAATTTTACATATTCAACTATCCATTTTCTTCACACTTGAATTTACTCGATGCTACATTCCAAATTATGTTAATTTAGATTTTATGGAGATAAGTCCCAAACCTTGTCATTCCATAACTAACCATTGAAATCCTGTATATTATTCTAATTGATATTGGTTTTTAATATGTTGAATCAATTTATCACCTGCATGGACCAAATGAATTTAATAGTTCGAATGATACACATGGGCCAACGTGTGTGTGTTTGGGCCGAACATAAGAATCACAGGCCCTAGTTTGCTTATGTCAATGGGCCCGATGGTGATCCAATTGATGTGACTTTCTGTTGAGTTTGGGCTCAATTGAATAAAATGGGCCGTAGCATAGGAGTAGTGGGCCTTAGAAAGCATGCAGCTATTGAATCGAGGTGGTGGCCATGGGTTGATTCACACGTTGTTGGGTCATGTTTGGACCAGATTAGTTCCATGGATCAATCACGTAAGTCCATGGGCCTTAGTCCATATTTCGGTCCACTGTTTTGTTGAATTTCACCGTCGGCCCAAAGGATAAAGGTGGCTCAAATGTTGGTGTTCGTAATTCAAGTAATAGATGGGTCACACAAAACAGGTTGGGTCTGGAACTACAATGGCCGAATGAAAATGGTTAGGTGGCCCCATGGTTCAGTCGAATGTTAGGCTCCGAATGAGAATGGCGAATGACTGGTGGAGTATGAAGGTGGTTCATTCGTTGTAGATGGCCGAAAGTGGAGGCACCGAATGAGTGACAGTCGGAGGTTGATGGCCGGCGAATGAGACTAGTAGCGAATGTAGGGTTGGCCGAATGAAGGTGGCGATCGAATGGGGTCATTCGACCAGTTGATTCTTCGGTGGTGGCTCAGTCGACTGGCCCTTGGCCATTCGGCCGAATGGGCTCATTCGGCTATCTGAGGATTTTGGTCGACCATGGTTGTTCAGATCGAGTTTCCAGCTGGTCCCATGGCGGTTCCGGTGGACAACAGAGGGTAATTAGGTTCCAGGAGGTAGGATTCGAAGAAGGAGAGGAGGCATAGCCGGTTTAAGAGGGGTGGTCGAATGAAGTGAGGAAAACCCTAATTTTCGTAACATAACTAGCTCATTTTACCTTGGATTCGAAGTCTTTCACTCCAGATCCTTTGTACTTTCGAGTAGAGAGTGATGAGAGCTTCAAGTAGGTTCAAGAATGGAGTGATTTGGTGAAGAAATGAAGAAGTTATGGAAGAGAGAAGGTTAGAAATGGAGGTGGGGGTGGAAATCCGGGATTAGGGTTTTTGTTTGGAAAAGATGAAGTGATAAATGAGAAAATAGATTCATTTATGGTTATTTATACCCCGAGTGAGTTCGGGTTCGTTTTCGTTGCTCGGTTCGTACATTCGTACGTTTTCCGGAAAAATTACGCGTAATTTCAATGGGTTTAAATAAAAGGATTAAATTTAATTATTTTGATGAGTTTCAAATTTGTAAAATATTATTTATTTGATTTTATTAAATTATTTTCATTCGTGACGTGTTTTCGTTTCGTCAGATCGCGTAACCTTCGCGCGTAATTCGTTCGAATCGTCACCCGAACAAATACGACGATGGTTTTGCTTTCTGACCTTTGTTCTCTACTTTTCAGTCATTATTTTAGAATTCTAAACTCACAGATATGTTTGTGTGAATCGTCACTCACGCAGACACACTGTCAGTTCGTCATTCTGAAATAACACTGCGTTATGTTTTAATTGTGTTTCCTCACTGTCGGACTCAACTATACTTCATGATTTCACATTGTTTTCATACTGACTTGTCGGTCATCTGATTCCTGTCATCTGTGGATATCAGATCGCAACCGATTATGTTTCTGAATATCGTTTGAATTCCATTGTTTCTCGTGATTTGCTGTGTTAACTGTAATTAAGTTTTCACTTAATAAACACAACTAATGTTTCAAATGTACGTTGTACTTAATGTATTTAAGTTTATACGAAAATACGTACAACGTTTTCTTGTATTTAGGATTCTGTTAATACAAGTACTGTTTAGACTTACGTATGCACACATAGAATAAGGTGAAAGTACACATACCGTACGGACTTGCCGGACGATCTGTCACTTGCTGTTACAGAGTATTCATAGCTTTTGCTGCGCCCATGGGATTTTCTGTTTGCACCGGTTTGAGCCTTGGGCATTGGCCCTTTCCATGACCAAACACTTTACAATGCTCGCATAAGAGTGGCTTGGATTGATATTCTGTGACAATTGCAATTGAGAATTACGTCATCGATGACATGAGCACATTTGGTCGTTCTAGAAATCCATGTTTCTTTGACAATTGTAATTACTACAGGTTGAAAGTATGCGAAAAATAATGAACGTGGGCAAATACCGTGCGCGAAACAGAGTTACGGATTGTCCGGAATCGAAAAACGAAGAAAAATTTCTAAGTATTGAACTCCGGGGATCGTCGCGGTACGCTACGGCTAGGTTGAGGGTTCTCAGTGGTACGCGATGGACCAAAAATATCTAAATTCTTCCGGATTTCTTCGAGGTACGCGAAACCTTATTTTGATCCTCTTCGCGGTACGCGGCGAGTAGGGCGGTGCAATGGATCCGATTTCTTCATCAGATTTCATGCAAAAATGATATTTCATCTTCATTTCGAACTCAGACGCACACCAGGCGAAGAAACTCGAATTTTACCATCTAATCACCATTTTCAAGCCATCAAAACTCAAGGATCGTGCCAGGGAACTTATCTGCAAGTACTAATCGTTGTTTTGAAGTCAGAAATTCGTCTGATTAGGTAACAATTCGTTTTAACCTTCTATCTTGCTTTTGATTGATTAGATCTTAATTTTGAACGTAATGAGATAGTTAGGATTGTTGATTATTGCCTAGATGATGGCTAGGATTGATTATAAACGAAGAACACGATGTTTTAACAGGTAAATCCTTGTTTTGATCCGTTGTAATGCCCAGTTTGCATGCAATCATAACCATGATTATAATGGTTTAACCCATTTGATTATGACAATGTAGGTGATTAGTTTGATTAATCTTTGAAATGCAAGGTTAAATCCAAGTATTTCAAACTAATCACGATCATTAACATACTTATTGGAACAATTATATGATGTTTATGATAACAGTCAGATTAGTATGTTAAACATGGTTATTAAACCTATTCTAATGCTACATTGTGATATTTCATGTATTTGGGTAATCAATAATAGGGATTGATCATTCCTAAGCCATTAATCTGTCTAGAAACTGTTTTAGCATTATAATCAACAACATTAACTATTTGGTTAATCCGAGACAATTCTGATTAATCAAGTGTGTCATCAATATTGTATTAGGAATCTAATTCAGTGTAGATTCCTACATTATCATACATTGTATGATATATCATTAAATTAATCTATTAAACACTCAATATCAGTTTAATGACTTTCAAAGCAATGTCTTTGACATTGAACGTTCAGAAAGATCTAATCAGTAAGTTAAAACCTAAATAACTCATTAAATGTAAATAAATACAGAATCACCTCTTTATTATCAGTTGTGTGACATTCTGCTACTTTTGAGTTATCAGTTGAGTTCCGTACAACCCCTTTTCTTTTTAATCTTTTATAAACATCGGGGTAGCACTGTGAAACTCTTCGAAACTATATGATATGTGTCACTGTTATCTATATGATTTCATGCGATCTGTTGAGAACTTGTGAATTTCATGGGATTGTGTGTGTAAACCAGAACTCTATTACGAAACCTAAAAGTCCTCATTACTGAGTTGTATCTAGTGAACCCGTGTGGGGCCGAACAGGGAACAATGATAGTACTATCGGCTAACAACCCATTTGCTAGGAGTTTGCAACTCCCCTTGCTGTGAATGTTTGTTACCTGTTTTACTATAACTTCTTAATGTTGTGATAGGCATTAAAACAATGAGGCATAAAATATTACCAGTAGGTAATGTCTTCGAAGATCGTAAAGTCACGTCCGAAAGGAACCAGATATTGGTCCCATGGTTATCTTGAACTAAACACTTTGAGAACTTACATATCATATCATATTATTGAACATGAACTTTACGAACTCACCAGCTTTGTGCTGACGTTTTTTAAACTTAAAACTTTTGCAAGGAGACAGTGACCATCAGGTGAGGATGCATTTCATAAGTTTGTAATTAAATAAGTTGTTATGTAATAAACTTAGTTATAAAATGTACTGTTGATTGTAATGAAGATCCTTGTAATGTATTTCTTTTAAGTTAATCTATGTGCTATGATATCGGATCAAGTAAGTCACACCTCATCTCTGAGACATCACCACTATGCTTCCGCAACCATCTCAGAATGACGAATAACATCATCTCAGGTGACAGAGGTGGGGGTGTGACATATTCCACTTCAATATCCACTATTTTCCCCGATGTTATTCCAATTGTGGGGTAACAAATTTTGATCGTTTTAGGGAAGGAACAATCATTATTTATTTCAACCAGTATCCTAGCATACCCACCTACTTCTACCATTTTAGCACATTTGGATTTAGTTACTTTGTCAAAAGTCAAAGGATTACCTATAACGCTTGCGGCTCAACACAAACTTTCAGTTTCCCATAATTCAAGTGATATACTCTTCAGAAGGATCCACACTGGCATTGATTTAGGTGCTTCGCGTATCATACATAGACCCGCTTCCCATTTTCTCACACATAATGGGAGATTGCCCACTATTCCTGAGCCATTAAAAGAGATCTCTTGGATTCCATATTGCCGCCACATCTTATTCAAATTGAAACGAGCATAGGCTAAGGTTAGGTTAGCACCAACAAAATATCCATATAAGACATTTTTATAAATCTCCTTTGCTTTATGTATAACTTTCGGCTCGATCATCACTACTTTTTGCCCATCCATCATGGTAACTGGGGGTAATATTTTATCATGTCTTTGAAGTCCTTCTTCATTTTCCCATTTAAGGTTTCAGCGTACGACATTTTAGGTATCTCCTCAACATTGTAACCCTAGGATTTTTCAAGTCAATTTTTTTTTTGTAATCGCGTTTGAATTAGAATAAAATCAAGTTATGGGTGTTCATTTAAAACATTGGACAAACAAGTCGATTAGAATTATTAAACAAATTATCATATATAAAATACAAAAGTTTTAAAATTCAAATAGGTTTATTTTATACATGCAAGTGATAAAACATATAAACAAGTCACCTCAAAAGAAAATTCTTTTTATAATCTATGTGTGTATATATATACACACATTATTTTGTATAATACATATAAGATTTATTATAAAAAGAATATAGATATATATATACACAATATATATAATAAAAATGAGTGAATAAAACAAAATAAATAAATAATAATACTAATAACAATAACAATAATAATAATAATAATAATAATAATAATAATAATTCTTATAAATTTTGAATAAGTTTATATCTAATAAACAAATACCTAATTTTTTTTTAAAATAAAACTATGAATGTAAATAAAAGGTGTTATAACCTTTAATGATGGTTTTATAAACTTTTAAATATAAAATTTAATGTTTAAGCTTTTAATAGTTTAAAGGGGCTGAAATTGTAATTTATACAAACTAGTTATGTGAGGGTGAGGAATTTAAATGCTGAAACAATAAGGTTAGATAGTAGGGGGACCAAAAATGTAAAAACCCCAAACCCTTTCCCTTTCTTCCTCGCCCAGATAACCACAAACCCGACCCACACCCCTTTTTGCGACCCACGAACCATACCAACTCATCCACGCGGTTTAGACTCAAAATAGGAATAGATTTGTGAGGGATTTACACACGAGATTCGTATCACTCAATCGATTAAACGAAATCAATTCTAAAATCGTGGATTTGATCTTCATTATACCGAACAAGAACCCAAAATAGAACCCAAACAAAACCACTATAAAAGCTAAATCAACAGCATCCTAAACCATCCTCTGGTCCTTGCGAAACTATCTGCACGATTGAAGCACATCCCCAAGCCCTCTGAGTCGGGACCGATCCAAGAAACGGCCGAAAGCTTCATTCATCTCGAACTCAGTCGATTCGAAACCATTCCAGGTAAATAAAACCACAATTCTACTCGGTTTTGGATGATGATTGATAGCCCTAACAATTTGGAGGATTGCAATCGGTCATTGGATCGAATTGGAATCGAATCTAAACCTAGGGTCTATAGTTTATACGCAAACAGGGAAGAACATAGGGTTTTGTTTAACCTTAGTTCGATTCAAGCATAGTCAATGAAATGTCTCCCAGCCCAGCGGTAAAGACGCTGGTGCTGGGGAGGCTAGACCCGGGTTCGAATCATGTATCCGACATGGTTTTTGGGTTTTGATCCTTTTCAAGCCTTTTCCATCCTATTTTTTTTATAAATATATATATATATATATACACTAAAAATCTTAAAACATTTTTTCTAATAATCTATAACAAAAAAATTTAGTTTCAGAAAATTGTTAAAATTATTTAAAACTTAAATAATAAACTAAGAAAACTTTAATTAATCAGTTATTATTCTTTTAAAATTAATAAAAAAATATACATATATGTATACACTTGTTAAGTTTATAATTAATCTTTATTATTTATTTGTTTATTATCAACAAAATTATTTATAAGATACATATATGTATACTTCTTAAATAATAAAATGATTTTGAATGAATTCTTTTAAACCAATTTTTGTTCAAACAAATTTTATAACTTTAAATGGTTATTTTATAAAGCTAAGAATTTATTTTCTTAAACTATTAAACAAAGTAAAACAACATAAACAAAAGCATAGAATTATTATTTTTTCAAAAAAAAATAATAAAATATCTAAAAGGGCTTTTGTTTTAAAATAAAACATTTATATTGAATATACAATTTTCTTTATACAAAGATTTAAATCTAAGATGCATTCTTTTAAACCAAACTCATTTATACATTAAACAATAAAAAAAAAAGGATGGAAATTAAGTTAATGCAAACATCATGAGTTATTCAAATGATTATTTATTTATTTGATTATTCAAAATCAAATAAATAAATAATTAATCCAAAATCAAATTTAATATTTATTTGTTTGATTATTCAAAATCAAACAAATAAATTTCAATTAGGATATTTATTTATTTGATTATTCGAAGTCAAATAAATAAATAATTATTCAAAATCAAATTAGAATATTTATTTTTTTGATGATTCAAAATCAAATAAATAATTATTCAAAATCAATTAGGATATTTATTTATTTATTTGGTTATTCAAAAATCAAATAAATAACGATTTTTCAAAATCAATTAGCCTATTTATTTGTTTGATAAATCAAAATCAAATAAATAAATAATCATTCAAAAACAAGTAGGATATTTATTTATTTAATTGATAAATAAATAAATAAATGATCATAAATGAAAATCATTCAAACTTAGACATATCAATTAGGACTTCCATAGTATGCCATAGAAACTAGGATGCCAAAACTTGAACCCTAAGTACATAGACTAAGGAAATTCTATTGCCTTTAGGTTAAGGTGTGCAAGCACAACTTCTTAAATCCTAGGCAACAATTCAAGTGACAAAGCTAGGACATCATGTGAGTAATTATATACTCCCTCTTTTACATTTTGTACTTTTGGGATGTTACATATGCCAGTATTCAAAATCCAAGTTATTTTAAATTCAAATTCTATAGATGCAATGTCTTTAGTCTATTTTAGTTTGATTCTTTGCTATGTGATACTACTTGCTTTGTGATTCTATGTTATTCTTTGTTATTCTATGTTATTCGATACCGAGTAGCCTAAGGTGTGTTAGATACCACCTTCGCTTTGACTTAGGTCAAATGTGCTAAAAGGGCGAAAAGTACAATCATGGGCAGACTTGTGAAAATACTTAGCTTTGTGCTTTGTATTGGAACGAGTTTGGAGACGATATAAACTATTGCAGGCTTGTAGATATACTAAGATTTTTAGCTAAGTATTGATACGAGTTTGGAGACGAGATATTCTATAAACTTAATTGCAAACTAGTAGGATATGCATGCTAGAGTTTAAACTTTGTAGTCTAATTGAATTGCATCAGTTTTCTATGTATACTATATAAATTGTACGGGTTACTCACCAACTATGCAAATAGTTGACAAAATCTTTATTTTGCATATGTAATAGGTTAATGGATGCAATGGCGAAGACATAGGATATGTTTATGCTAGTAGACCTAGTTTTAAATTTAAACAATGTAGAGTTATTCAGTTATTGTATTTTGGTTTTGTAAACAATGTAATGAATGTTTGATTTAATATGAGTTAATGTTTGTTAAATCTTTAATATTGTTGCATTAACTATTGAAACCTATAAAATAGCACCATGAGCTAATGAACAGTCAAACTCACGCCCCGACGCATTCCGCCGTCGGTCGGGGTGTGACAGATTGGTATCAGAGCCATGGTTATAGGGATCTAGGTTATTAGAAAATGGTGGCCTAGACAATAACTAAGTTTCCCAAATATGATTTATCTCATATTACACTTGGTTGTTCATTTCTTGATTATGTGCGTTGTGTTATACATATTCAGTATGTGTTATACTTATTCACTATGTGTTATGTTTTATTTGTTACCATAGAGGAAAGACATAGTTATTAAAATGCCTTTGCTTACACTTATCTAAGGATGCCTTAGTTTAAGATAACTTCTTATCGTAAGGATTACTTAGTTTAAACAATTTGTCTTATAAGTTGCTTTTAAAAGTCTATTCCAAAACTCACGTACACACAAACAATCTGTAGATGGTAGGAATTCAAACTCATTAGGCTTAATGCCTAATAATATTCCTTATATGAAATAGGAAGTTCAAAGTTGATTTTAAGATCCCGTTAGAATTAAGTTTGTGAGGTGGATATGTACTAACTGGAAGAGTGTAGTACCGGTAGTTAGAATTCCTGTCTAGGAAAGCTATTCGTAAAAATCCCCGAGGTACTGTGGGACCTGTCTAGCTTTCCTAGGGACTTCTGATGAGAGTACAATCACTTATAGGCGAAAGCATATCATACCAAACACTTTACAAACTAAAATGATTCTAATATGTCACCCGGTATCCGATCTTGAATACCATTCCTTGTGTTTTATCAAATGAGTTCAAATGATTTACTTATTTTTCATTCTATTATCTGTTCAATTTTGATTCAAATTCTCATTAGAATTAATTTGTTAAGATGAACATGTAGTAACTGGAAGGGTGAATGCCGGTAATTGAGACTCCTGTCTAGGAAAGCGATTCATAATCCCTGACGAGGGACCAGTCTAGCTTTCCTGGGATTCTTAATGAGAGTATTTTATCAATAGGCCAAAGCATGTTACATTTTTCAAACAACATTAATTTTAATGAGTCAAAAGGTGTCCATCTTGGATACTACTCCTTAAGGTTCTTAATCAAATCAAAATGATTTCAATACATTGCTTATATAATTCCCAATGTTATGATATCATACTTGAGGTTAGTGATGGTGATTCATCACTATGTATCACAAGATATGATGTCATCTCTCTCCTTGTTTTATCTTACCTATGTTATGATTTCACTAACATTAAACCTAAGATCAGTGATGGTGATGCATTACTAAATCTAAAAGGTTATGGTGTTATTTTTTTATTTTTATCTTTTTTATATATATAATTAATGATGTATATTTTGATTCAAAATCAGTAATATTATACTTAAGAAATGTTTATGATGATTCATCACTAAAACTGAGAGGTCATAATATTGCATTTGAACTCATAATAGAAACTCAATGGTATTGTACATATGATTAGTGACTTGTCACTATATCTAAAAGTTATAATATCATTTTTTTTAAATCATGATGACTATGTTGTAATCCTTTGAACTCACTAAGATTTGTTTTGCCTAAGATTAGTGATGAATAATTCTAACACGTCATTTATTAATCAAACCTGAAAATTCTTTCCTATGTTATAAACAAGTCACGATGAATTATGATTTGTGATTTATGATTTCTCATTATATTTTATATTTTGTTTAAATCTCAATAAGGTGACATGACTTGAACTTATGGGATTTTAGTATGGGTGATTCCATATAAAATTCCCAACAAGTTCACATTAATCATATTATTAATGTTTAGACAAATCATTTTATTTTCAGATTTCGATTCAAATATTCAATAATACTATACCTAAGATTTGTGATAATTAGTTATCACAACAATCAAAGGTTATAAGATATCAAATACTTGTACATTCTGCATCATTCGTTTATTCAAAAATCGATCATATACAAATTCATACGTTGCAACCAAGAGATTTCATTGCAAAATTTCAATATTGAAAAAAAAACTCTAGACTCAACCAAATCCTAAAAGAAGACAAAGTCTCCAACACCTATTCGAACACGTTTAAAGTTTATGTTAGCCTTGGTAGGCATTTGGTATGCTCTCAAAGTACTAGCAGTGTGGTGGGTTGGCTGTGGTATACCCTATATATAAGCACCAATAGTACATTGATTGTAGTACCAAAAGCTAGATCAAGGCTAGAGTAGTCAATTCAATCTACAGTTTCGAGAAAACTATGCTAGTCAAACCAATCGTTATTCAATTACTAATCTTGGTGTGTATACTTACATCAAGTCAAATCAAATATAGCAATAATCACATGAATCATGTTAATGATTCTTAAATGAATTATTCTATATTCAAACAAATAGCCAAAGAATCAGTGATATCATAGCTAAACTAGTGTATTCTAAATCATTCGTATACTCAACAATGCTCATTTAGCAATCTATACAACTATGAGAATTCGATTGCAAGATTGCAGTTATTAGTATATCTAAACTCATATGACTCTAAGATAGTCAAGTATCTAAACGTTTATTCAATTGTAGTTAAAGTTAGGTTAGTCTTGGTTGGTAATTGGAATGCTATCAATGTATTATTGATGTGGTGGGTTGGCTGCGGTATACCCTATATATAAGCACCAATAATGCATTGATAGTAGCACCGAAAGCTTGACCAAGTATAGGAGTTGTAAATTCAATCTATAATTTTGAGTAAATCGTACTCTAGTGTGACAATCCGGTAATTCGCGGTTAACTCCGTTAATCAGAAACTACCCGAAATGATGAGAAGTCGAACAAAAACAAACTACAAGGGCTTTAATCGAACAAAATAATGTTGTAAATATCTAAAATTACAATGATTATATTTATAACTAAGTAAAAGCCCTAATTTTGACTTTCCAAGTCAAAATTCGTTTGGTTTAACATACAAAAATTCGAATTTCTCATTAAAACTAATTGATAACCGAAATTTATCAACTTAAATCATCACATTGATGATGATTTACGATTATTGTCAGTTACAAAAATTAATGATCATCGAATTAAACTCAATGCGTACTCAAAGGTTGAAAACCGTCAAGTAATCAACAAACTCTCACAATTCAACTCCAATATCTCGAATTGGGTATTCAGAACCTTAAGTCGGCCTCTTTAGAGACTATTGCACATCACAATTTGATTCAAGAAGCATCGAGTAGACGAAACCGATTGGGAGGTGCCGAAACTCAAGTGTCAATTCGATCTCCAACAAGATAACATCAAATTAGGTAACAAATCGCCCCTACACCACCTAAAACATGCGACTTAGCATTCCCCTAAGATAATTTCGTTCAATAGTATCGAATTCTACGAATTTGATAATTAGGGTTCTTCGGTTTGAACGAATTGGGGATTTTTGTTTAAATGGTTTTAAAAATCAAATCGAATGATATAGGTAGCTTCAGAAGAGATCGACTAAGGTTAAACCTAAGTCAATTTTGATTGATATCATCGAATGCTACGAATTCAATAACTAGGGTTCATGATCAAAAACGGTTTGGGGGTTTGAAACCAAACGAGTTTAAAAATCAAATTCAATATTGCAGAGATGTTCGCAACTACCTTCTCATTGAAAACCATAGGTCAATTGCATCTGATAACAACAAATTCGTAGTGTTTGGATTCTAGGGTTTTAAGATGAAACCGTTTGGGGTTTTTCATGAAAACGAAATTAAAAACCAAATTAATTGGTACCTGTAGGTTCAGAAGGTACCGATTAATGAAACCCCTATGTTGATTTTATCAAAGAACTACGAATTTCATGATTTCATGTTCTAAGGTTTCTAGATTTAAGTGATTTGGGGTTTCCGATCAAAACTAGATTAGAAATCAAATTAAACTACATGTATAGTTTCGGGTTAACATAGGGTAGAAAAGCCCTATGAATTTAGAGTTTGACAAATGCGAATTAGGCCCAATTCGATTGGGGATTGGATCGGTTGAAACCGGATTCGTTCGGGCTTGATTTTTGGATATTGGATTTGAGGGATGATCAAATTGAAAGCATCACTAGATGCGACTGAACCACAGGAACAAAAGCCCTAAGGTTTAGGGACCTAATTCCGTCGAATGGTGGGTCTATTCGAACTCAATTGGGTTCGGTTGGGTTAGTAAAAGGAAAACCATGAACTGATGATTAAAAACAATTGAACCAGAACTTTATTGCAAAAGGAATTGTAGAGGAGTTGGTTGGGTATGTGGGTTCAGTTCCAGGGGTCGCGGGTTCAAACCCGGCTCCAACCGGATTTAGTTTTAAATCATAATTAGTATTTTTGCCATATCTCATTCGTTCTAACTCCGATTTGATCCATTCAAATTGCGTTGGAACCGTAACGGAGTCCCGAACAAATTAAATTGATAAAATTCACATTTTAGACTGAAAATGTAATCGCGTATGATTACGCTTAATTAAATAAAATCATAAACGACTACCTGATTTTATTTAAACGATTTCAAAGTTACGCGTACATACGTATGCACATTTCTAACACTCTAACATACGTGTGTTGACACGTATGTGATTTCAAGCACAAAACGACATCTCGAATAACACTAAGTTATTGTTAAAACACAGGTTCTTCGTAGAGGACTTTCTACGCGATTTCACGTGTTTGATCATTCTATTCACAATCAAAGGTGCGTAAACGGCCCCTTTTCTTATTTTACTGTTTTGGGGGAGAAAACATGTGCAAACAAAGCTTTTAGATACATATCACTTGCATGAGTTAGCTGTTTACATTAAGTGCGAACATAGCATAACAAGTCCTTACATATCGAACCGTTTAGTTTGCCGTAGTGCAAAGCGTGGTAGTTGGAAATAGATCTATTAGGTTTGACAAACCTCACTATGCATGTGTGATTATGTTATCTGCAACATTTTGTTTAAACAGTTGTTTCAAACGTTTGTTAATGCTTAAACCTGTGTATGCACCAACCTTTGTGTTGACTTGATTTACATGTTTTCTCAGGAGGCTGAGGTACACAAGCAAGCAAGCATGCACTAGGAGATCGAGTCGCATGCATGTTTTACATTTCTGTTATTTGGATTTGAACATTTGAAACTTTGTTTTGTAATTTACAGTTTTCAAACTGTTATGATTGTTTTGTTTTAACAACGCTTCCGCAACGTAGAACTTTGATATTACAGTTTTAGACCAAAGTATGTTTTGAAATTCATATAGAGGTCTTCGTTATGTCTAATGATCTGAGATCCTGGTTTGTCACGTCCCAAACGGTATAATTCTGTTTGTTGAAAATTGGGGGTGTGACAGATTGGTATCAGAGACATTGGTTATAGCGAACTAGGTTTGCATTAGTAGACTTAGACTATAACTGTTAGACATTAGACACTTGCCTACACAATTGTTTTGCCTAGTATTTACATATGGTCTTATGTAACAGATATGGCAGCACCGTCACCACCGAACGTGATCGTACTCGATGACGAGAAGCCGATAGCTCCAGCATTTCAGGATCATGAGGATGATCCAGAGGAGGATCCCGACGAGGACCCGGAGGAGGACGACCCAGAGGAGGATCCAGAGGAGGATCCCGAGGATGACCCACAGGCAGAGCCATAGAGAGACCTAGAGAAAGCACCTATGGAGGATTCCACCGAGGAGTCTTCATATCGTATGCCACCTAGGGTTCGTGCCTGTAAGAGGCCACGATTTGAGTCAGATGATATCGCCCGATTTACATGGGAGTCAAAGTGGGCGAATGATCGGATTGAGCACATGGCACAGGAGCTTCGGGATGTAAACGCCCGATACACAGAGCTTCGTAGTGTGGTTCAGGGGATGGAGTCACACATTGTACATCTGACTACTCGAGTGCAGGAGGAGGAGCACCGAGCCGATATCGCTGAGGGGAGGTTGATTGCACTAGAAGAGCAATTTGTATCAGAAGCAGAAGAGGAAGAGGAAGAGGAGTTGATACCAGTACAGGATGTTGATTCTGATGCTGACTCCACTATTGAGGATGCTTGATTTGTTTTATTTTGTTTAAACTTATTAGGGGCGGGTTGTGTCCCTACATTAGATGTTTGAGAAACTTATGTTTTGATTTTGAAAGTATTGTACTCAAATCAGATTACTATCTATTGAAAACTATTACTTATTGCCAACAGTTGTGTTGATTCCTACATTACATGTTTGTTGTTTGTTGTATTGTTTACACGTTTCACATTAGACTTTGATAACACTCTAACATTTCTTTTAACTAGGAAGATAATGGCCGGTGAGAACATTCACATGACAGTTGCTGAGCTCAATGAGCTGATTAACAACAAGGTCGCGGAGGCTATCGCGAACTACACTCAGACACACACTACAGGGCCACATGGTCCAGCAGGGGGATTGGTGAACCCACAGGCGTGCACGTTCAAGATGTTCTTGGACTGCAAGCCACACAACTTCAAAGGATCGGAAGGAGCCATTGGACTCCTACGATGGATTGGGAAAGCCGAATCAGTGTTTGAGATGTGTAACTGTCCTGATGAGAATAAAGTCAAGTATGCTACTGGAACTTTGGAAGGTCCAGCATTGACTTGGTGGAACTCAAATGTTCAAACATTGGGATTGGGTGAGGCCAATGCCCTAACTTGGAATGGTTTCAAGACCTTATTGCAGGAGGAGTACTGTCCTCGTAGTGAAATGCAGAAACTAGAGGAGGAGTATTGGCACCTTAAGATGGAGGGGTCTAACATCGAGGAGTACACGACTCGGTCACATGAACTGGCCGGACATCTACCTCACATGGCTACTCCAGCAAGCAAGTGGATAAAGAGGTACATCGGGGGATTGGTGCCTCAGATCCAGGGATTGGTCACTTCTGCAAATCCCACAACAATTCAACAAGCTGTTCAACTGGCGCACCAATTGACTGACCAGGCAGTTTTACAAGGAACTTTGCCTAAACGAACAGCAGCTACTAAGTTGGGAGACCACAAGAGGAAGTGGGAAAGCAGCAACACCAAAAATTTTAACCAACAGCCGTTTCAGCAAAACCGAAAGCAGGATTCACACAAGTCTTATCACAACTCGAACAGTGGTCAGCAGTCATCATCATCAGGGGGTATATTGGTAAACACCCAAAGTGAAACAACTGTGGATTTCATCACGCTGGGAATCAATGTGATAAGTTTAAGTGTCAGCGGTGTGGCAAAGGAGGGCATGCAGCTAAGGATTGCCGCGGAGAGTTGCAAAACAATTCCAACAATCAGAATAACAACCAGAACAACGCGCAGAAGGGTTGCTTTGAGTGTGGTAGGCTGGGACACTTCAAAAAAGATTGCCCACAACTTAAGAAAGGCGGGACTAATGATGCGAATGGTAACGGTAACGGCAACGGCAATGGCACCAATAACAACAACAATAATAACAACAATGGTGCTAGGGGCAGGGCGTTTGTGATTGGAGGACGACAGGCACGGGAGGATCCCAACATTGTCACGGGTACGTTCCTCTTAAATAATCACTATGCCTCTACGCTATTTGATACTGGTGCAGACCGGAGTTTTGTATCTAGTTCACTTTCTAAGTTGCTAAATGTTAGTCCCACTACCTTAGAAAATCCATACACTGTAGAATTAGCTGATGGCAAGTTAATTGTAGTTGAACAAATCCTTAAAGGATGTATCCTTGATTTGATGGGTCAAACACTGGAAATTGACCTTATGCCTATCACTTTAGGCAGTTTTGATGTAGTCATTGGCATGGACTGGTTGTCCAAACACCAGGCTGAAATAGTATGCCATGAAAAGATCGTTCGTATACCTCTTTCGCATGGAGAGACATTGTATGTACAAGGCGAGAAGAGCAGTACGCCACTGCGTCTCATATCTTGTATGAAAGCACACAAATGTCTGCGGAAAGGTCATACAACGGTTATAGCACTTATAGTTGAGAAGCCGGTAGCTGAGAAGAAGATTGAAGACATCCCAGTAGTTTGTGAATTTCCTAAAGTATTTCCAGAAGACATACCGGGATTACCGCCTATCAGACAGGTGGAATTCCGAATCGACCTTACACCAGATGCAGCACCGATAGCTAGGGCGCCTTATCGACTTGCACCGTCAGAGATGCAAGAGTTATCTACACAACTACATGAGTTGTTGGATAAGGGATTTATACGACCTAGTTTTTCACCGTGGGGAGCTCCAGTCTTATTTGTCAAGAAAAAGGACGGGACTTTCTGTATGTGTATCGATTACCGGGAATTAGATGTGGCAATTGTTACCCATGTCAAAGAAAATGGGTTGGTTTGGGTAAACAATTGTAGTATAATGGGTTGAAATGGGTAACATGATAATATTGGATGGGTTGAGATGGGTAGCACTAGAACACAATGCGGGTCAAGACGGGTAACCAAAAAATATGTAAATGCAATGGAGTCAAACATTTAAGAATGATTAAATACATATTTGATGAGAAAATCACTAAAAATTATCCAAATGGACTATTTGTTTATTTATAACACATCTAAAGTTAAATTAAATTGATGTTTTTTTAACTACAATCCATTTAGACCCGAACTTATTTTGCTTAAAACCCGTTCTGACCCGCACCCATCCTAACCCGAACCCGTTCTGACCTGTTACCCAACCCGACCCAACCCGCCCATTTTGCCCGGCATACCGGGAATTGAACAAGGTTACCATCAAAAACCGGTATCCGTTACCTCGGATTGACGATCTGTTCGATCAGTTGCAAGGTTCGAGTTACTACTCGAAGATTGATCTCAGATCGGGCTATCATCAACTCAGAGTTCAAGAAGAAGATATTCCGAAGACAGCATTCAGGACGCGTTATGGCCATTATGAGTTCTTGGTCATGCCATTTGGGTTGACAAACGCTCCAGCTGTATTCATGGATCTCATGAATCGTGTTTGTAAACCTTATCTTGATAAGTTTGTCATTGTTTTCATCGATGACATTCTCATCTATTCTCAGACTGAAGAGGAGCACGCTGAACATCTTCGATTGCTGTTGGAATTATTGAAACAAGAACAACTGTACGCAAAATTTTCGAAATGTGACTTTTGGATGCGAGAAGTTCAATTCCTGGGGCATATAGTTAATGAAAAGGGTATACATGTTGATCCAGCGAAAATTGAAGCGATTAAGAATTGGGAAGCACCAAAGACTCCTACCGAGGTACGACAATTCCTTGGTTTGGCGGGTTATTATCGACGGTTCATTGAGGGTTTCTCAAAGATCGCTCAACCACTTACAGCTCTTACGCACAAGGGAACGAAGTATAACTGGACGGATAAACAGGAAGCTGCATTCCAGTTATTGAAACAGAAACTCTGCAGTGCACCGATTCTGTCCTTACCGGAAGGGACGGAAGACTTTGTGGTGTACAGTGACGTATCTGCACAGGGTTTGGGATGTGTGTTGATGCAGCGTGAAAAAGTGATTGCTTATGCTTCAAGGCAACTGAGACCAGACGAAAAGAATTACACTACTCACGACTTGGAGTTAGGAGCAGTGGTTTTTGCTTTGAAGATTTGGAGGCCTTACCTATATGGAACCAAGTGTACCATTTACACTGATCATAAGAGTTTGCAACATATCTTTGATCAGAAGGAGCTTAATATGAGACAGAGACGGTGGGTCGATTTGTTGAATGACTATGAATGCCCAATTAAGTACCATCCGGGAAAAGCTAATGTGGTAGCTGACGCTCTAAGCAGAAAAGACACAACAGGAACAAGACGGGTTCGCGCACTTATGATGACGATACAGACTGACTACCTGACAAGGTACGCAGTGCTTAGCTTGAAGCCTTAGAAAAGGATAAATTGGTACAAGAATCCTTACGAGGGATGGAAACACAATTGGATGTCAAGCCTGATGGAATTCGTTATTTCATTAACCGACTGTGGATACCTTTGCATGGTGGTTTAAGGGAACTCGTGATGGATGAAGCGCACAAGTCCAGATATTCAGTCCATCCGGGATCGGACAAGATGTATCATGACTTAAAGGCACTGTATTGATGGCCTCACATGAAAGCCGACATTGCTAGGTATGTTAGCAAATGTTTGACTTGTTCAAAAGTCAAAGTCGAATATCAGAAACCATCTGGTTTGCTGCAACAAACAGAAATACCAATGCGGAAATGGGAGCAGATTTCGATGGACTTCAATACTAAGTTACCCCGTACACCGAGTGGTTGTGATATGATATGGGTAATTGTCGATCGATTAACGAAATCTGCACATTTCTTAGCAATCAAGGAAACCGACAAGATGGAGAAACTGACTCGTATTTACATCAAGGAAGTGGTAGCACGACATGGCGTGCCAATTTCCATTATATCAGATCGGGATGCCCGTTTTACTTCAAACTTTTGGAAATCACTTCATAAGTCATTGGGAACTCGTTTGGATATGAGTACCGCATATGATCCACAGACCGACGGTCAGAGTGAACGTACGATTCAAACGCTCGAGGATATGTTACGAGCTTGTGTAATTGACTTTGGTGATAGCTGGGAAAACCACTTACCGTTAGTGGAATTCTCTTACAATAACAGTTATCATACAAGTATTCAGGCGGCACCGTTTGAAGCATTGTATGGTCGTAAAAGTCGTTCACCAGTTTGTTGGGCTGAAATCGGTGACAGTCAAATAACAGGTCCTGAATTAGTACACGAAACGACAGAGAAGATAGTTCAAATCCGGAACCGTATGGCAGCGGCCCGGGATCGACAGAAGAGTTACGCTGACAAACGTCGTAAGCCATTGGAATTTCAAGTAGGAGACCGAGTTCTTCTAAAAGTATCACCTTGGAAGGGTGTGATACGATTCGGCAAGCGCGGGAAGCTTAGCCCTCGCTACGTAGGACCTTTTGAGATCCTGAAAAGGATTGGTCCAGTTGCGTATCAACTCAAATTACCGGACGAACTCAGTGGAGTTCATGATGTCTTTCATGTTTCAAACTTGAAGAAATGTCTTTCTGATGAGACATTGATTGTACCACTTGAGGAAATAAAAGTGGACGAACAGTTACGATTCATTGAAGAACCAACGGAAATCATGGATCGAGAGATCAAACAACTTAAACAAAGCAAGATTCCGATAGTCAAGGTCCGGTGGAATTCAAGACGTGGACCTGAATTCACATGGGAAAGGGAAGATCAAATGATGAAGAAGTATCCTCATCTGTTCAAAACAACAACTGCAGACACTGTGAAGACACATTAAATTTCGGGACGAAATTTCCTTCAACAAGGGGATGACGTGATGCTTCACACATCAACATTTCAGATTTTAAACGGTAAACACAAACACTTTATACAATTGATTTTGTTACAAACATTTGTGCTACATTACATTTTATGTGCTACATTTCATATGTTACATGTTATGGTAGTACGTACATGAGTAGTTTCAAACATTTTGCTATGTGCGAGGTTACATAGTACAAACAGTTGCAAACACTTACTATGTGCAAGATTACACAGCATAGTATGATCAAACACAAACAGTCACAGTTAGGTGAACTAACTAGTGTACACGCAAACAGTTACATAGAACGATCACACTTAGTTGTGATGTTGCAAACATTGGGTTTTGTGTGTAAGTACACACAAGCACGCAGAATGATCAGACACCACACTAACACGTACAATTTAAACTCGCAAGTAGTTTCCTAACTACTTCTAACACTAAGCAATTTTCGGGACGAAAATTCCTTCAACAAGGGGATGATGTGACAATCCGGCAATTCGCGGTTAACTCCGTTAATCAGAAACTAACTGAAATGATGAGAAGTCGAACAAAAACAAACTACAAGGGCTTTAATCGAACAAAATAATGTTGTAAATATCTAAAATTACAATGATTATATTTATAACTAAGTAAAAGCCCTAATTTTGACTTTCCAAGTCAAAATTTGTTTGGTTTAACATACAAAAATTCGAATTTCTCATTAAAACTAATTGATAACCGAAATTTATCAACTTAAATCATCACATTGATGATGATTTACGATTACTATCAGTTACAAAACTTAATGTTCATCGAATTAAACTCAATGCGTACTCAAAGGTTGAAAACCGTTAAGTAATCAACAAACTCTCATAATTCAACTCCAATATCTCGAATTGGGTATTCAGAACCTTAAGTCGGCCTCTTTAGAGACTATTGCACATCACAATTTGATTCAAGAAGCATCGAGTAGACGAAACCGATTGGGAGGTGCCGAAACTCAAGTGTCAATTCGATCTCCAACAAGATAACATCAAATTAGGTAACAAATCGCCCCTACACCACCTAAAACATGCGACTTAGCATTCCCCTAAGATAATTTCGTTCAATAGTATCGAATTCTACGAATTTGATAATTAGGGTTCTTCGGTTTGAACGAATTGGGGATTTTTGTTTAAATGGTTTTAAAAATCAAATCGAATGATATAGGTAGCTTCAGAAGAGATCGACTAAGGTTAAACCTAAGTCAATTTTGATTGATATCATCGAATGCTACGAATTCAATAACTAGGGTTCATGATCAAAAACGGTTTGGGGGTTTGAAACCAAACGAGTTTAAAAGTCAAATTCAATATTGCAGAGATGTTCGCAACTACCTTCTCATTGAAAACCATAGGTCAATTGCATCTGATAACAACAAATTCGTAGTGTTTGGATTCTAGGGTTTTAAGATGAAACCGTTTGGGGTTTTTCATGAAAACGAAATTAAAAACCAAATTAATTGGTACCTGTAGGTTCAGAAGGTACCGATTAATGAAACCCCTATGTTGATTTTATCAAAGAACTACGAATTTCATGATTTCATGTTCTAAGGTTTCTAGATTTAAGTGATTTGGGGTTTCCGATCAAAACTAGATTAGAAATCAAATTAAACTACATGTATAGTTTCGGGTTAACATAGGGTAGAAAAGCCCTATGAATTTAGAGTTTGACAAATGCGAATTAGGCCCAATTCGATTGGGGATTGGATCGGTTGAAACCGGATTCGTTCGGGCTTGATTTTTGGATATTGGATTTGAGGGATGATCAAATTGAAAGCATCACTAGATGCGACTGAACCACAGGAACAAAAGCCCTAAGGTTTAGGGACCTAATTCCGTCGAATGGTGGGTCTATTCGAACTCAATTGGGTTCGGTTGGGTTAGTAAAAGGAAAACCATGAACTGATGATTAAAAACAATTGAACCAGAACTTTATTGCAAAAGGAATTGTAGAGGAGTTGGTTGGGTATGTGGGTTCAGTTCCAGGGGTCGCGGGTTCAAACCCGGCTCCAACCGGATTTAGTTTTAAATCATAATTAGTATTTTTGTCATATCTCATTCGTTCTAACTCCGATTTGATCCATTCAAATTGCGTTGGAACCGTAACGGAGTCCCGAACAAATTAAAGTGATAAAATTCACATTTTAGACTGAAAATGTAATCACGTATGATTACGCTTAATTAAATAAAATCATAAACGACTACCTGATTTTATTTAAACGATTTCAAAGTTACGCGTACATACGTATGCACATTTCTAACACTCTAACATACGTGTGTTGACACGTATGTGATTTCAAGCACAAAACGACATCTCGAATAACACTAAGTTATTGTTAAAACACAGGTTCTTCGTAGAGGACTTTCTATGCGATTTCACGTGTTTGATCATTCTATTCACAATCAAAGGTGCGTACACGGCCCCTTTTCTTCTTTTACTGTTTTGGGGGAGAAAACATGTGCAAACAAAGCTTTTAGATATATATCACTTGCATGAGTTAGCTGTTTACATTAAGTGCGAATATAGCATTACAAGTCCTTACATATCGAACCGTTTAGTTTGCCGTAGTGCAAAGCGTGGTAGTTGGAAATAGATCTATTAGGTTTGACAAACCTCACTTGGTAGATGGGATCTACGCAAGTGTTTGACTAGCCAATTCATATTACTATTGTTTGTGCTAGACAATAGTGGAAATGCAAAACATGCGATAGCATGCAACAGTCAGCTTCGGTGTCGACCACTTATGTAAATAGTATAAATGACTAGCTATCATGACTATGCATGTGTGATTATGTTATCTGCAACATTTTGTTTAAACAGTTGTTTCAAACGTTTGTGAATGCTTAAACCTGTGTATGCACCAACCTTTGTGTTGACTTGATTTACATGTTTTCTCAGGACGCTGAGGTACACAAGCAAGCAAGCATGGACTAGGAGATCGAGTCGCATGCATGTTTTACATTTCTGTTATTTGGATTTGAACATTTGAAACTTTGTTTTGTAATTTACAGTTTTCAAACTGTTATGATTGTTTTGTTTTAAAAACGCTTCCGCAACGTAGAACTTTGATATTACAGTTTTAGACCAAAGTATGTTTTGAAATATATTTAAAGGTCTTCGTTATGTCTAATGATCTAAGATCCTGGTTTGTCACGTCCCAAACGGTATAATTCCGTTAGTTGAAAATTGGGGTTGTGACATCTAGTCACGAATAGTCAAATCAAATGTTATTCATATATAAACATGTGTGTATTATTGCACTAGGTCAAATCAAAGATACATATCCCTTATTCTTACCTGGAGTTAAGTAAGCAATCGTTAAATTCGTAACCCTTTTAAGATTCAACACTTCAAGCCCTAAAACAAAAGATGAATTTAAACTCCCCTAACCATCTATATAGTAATTTATAAACCGAGACATTGCTTTAACTACAAAACTAATACGTTAAATCGATAGTCAAAATTTAGAATAGAACAAAACAAAGGAAAATAAGAAACGATCAACTCTCAAATTTCGGGACGAAATTCCCTAAAGTAGGGGAGACTGTAATCCCTATGATTTTTCACGTCAATTTTTTTTTTGTAATCGCGTTTGAATTAGAATAAAATCAAGTTATGGGTGTTCATTTAAAACATTGGACAAACAAGTCGATTAGAATTATTAAACAAATTATCATATATAAGATACAAAAGTTTTAAAATTCAATTAGGTTTATTTTATACAAGCAAGTGATAAAACATATAAACAAGTCACCTCAAAAGATAATTCTTTTTATAATCTATGTGTATATATATATATATACATTATTTTGTATAATACATATAAGATTTATTATAAAAAGAATATAGATATATATATACACAATATATATATATATATATATAAAACAAAATATATAAATATCATTATATATATATATAATAAAAATGAGTGAATAAAACAAAATAAATAAATAATAATACTAATAACAATAACAATAATAATAATAATAATAATAATAATAATAATAATAATAAATTTTGAATAAGTTTATATCTAATAAACAAATACCTAATTTTTTTTTAAAATAAAACTATGAATGTAAATAAAAGGTGTTATAACCTTTAATGATGGTTTTATAAACTTTTAAATATAAAATTTAATGTTTAAGCTTTTAATAGTTTAAAGGGGCTGAAATTGTAATTTATACAAACTAGTTATGTGAGGGTGAGGAATTTAAATGCTGAAACAATAAGGTTAGATAGTAGGGGGACCAAAAATGTAAAAACCCCAAACCCTTTCCCTTTCTTCCTCGCCCAGATAACCACAAACCCGACCCACACCCCTTTTTGCGACCCACGAACCATACCAACTCATCCACGCGGTTTAGACTCAAAATAGGAATAGATTTGTGAGGGATTTACACACGAGATTCGTATCACTCAATCGATTAAACGAAATCAATTCTAAAATCGTGGATTTGATCTTCATTATACCGAACAAGAACCCAAAATAGAACCCAAACAAAACCACTATAAAAGCTAAATCAACAGCATCCTAAACCATCCTCTGGTCCTTGCGAAACTATCTGCACGATTGAAGCACATCCCCAAGCCCTCTGAGTCGGGACCGATCCAAGAAACGGCCGAAAGCTTCATTCATCTCGAACTCAGTCGATTCGAAACCATTCCAGGTAAATAAAACCACAATTCTACTCGGTTTTGGATGATGATTGATAGCCCTAACAATTTGGAGGCTTGCAATCGGTCATTGGATCGAATTGGAATCGAATCTAAACCTAGGGTTTATAGTTTATACGCAAACATGGAAGAACATAGGGTTTTGTTTAACCTTAGTTCGATTCAAGCATAGTCAATGAAATGCCTCCCAGCCCATCGGTTAAGACGCTGGTGCTGGGGAGGCTAGACCCGGGTTCGAACCATGTATCCGACATGGTTTTTGGGTTTTGATCCTTTTCAAGCCTTTTCCATCCTATTTTTTTTATAAAAAAAAATATATATACACTAAAAATCTTAAAACAGTTTTTCTAATAATCTATAACAAAAAAATTTAGTTTCAGAAAATTGTTAAAATTATTTAAAACTTAAATAATAAACTAAGAAAACTTTAATTAATCAGTTATTATTCTTTTAAAATTAATAAAAAAATATACATATATGTATACACTTGTTAAGTTTATAATTAATCTTTATTATTTATTTGTTTATTTTCAACAAAATTATTTATAAGATACATATATGTATACTTCTTAAATAATAAAATGATTTTAAATGAATTCTTTTAAACCAATTTTTGTTCAAACAAATTTTATAACTTTAAATGGTTATTTTATAAAGCTAAGAATTTATTTTCTTAAACTATTAAACAAAGTAAAACAACATAAACAAAAGCATAGAATTATTATTTTTTTAAAAAAAAATAATAAAATATCTAAAAGGGCTTTTGTTTTAAAATAAAACATTTATATTGAATATACAATTTTCTTTATACAAAGATTTAAATCTAAGATGCATTCTTTTAAACCAAACTCATTTATACATTAAACAATAAAACAAAAAGGATGGAAATTAGGTTGATGCAAACATCATGAGTTATTCAAATGATTATTTATTTATTTGATTATTCAAAATCAAATAAATAAATAATTAATCCAAAATCAAATTTAATATTTATTTGTTTGATTATTCAAAATCAAACAAATAAATTTCAATTAGGATATTTATTTATTTGATTATTCAAAGTCAAATAAATAAATAATTATTCAAAATCAAATTAGAATATTTATTTGTTTGATGATTCAAAATCAAATAAATAATTATTCAAAATCAATTAGGATATTTATTTATTTATTTGGTTATTCAAAAATCAAATAAATAATGATTTTTCAAAATCAATTAGCCTATTTATTTGTTTGATAAATCAAAATCAAATAAATAAATAATCATTCAAAAACAAGTAGCATATTTATTTATTTAATTGATAAATAAATAATTAAATGATCATAAATGAAAATCATTCAAACTTAGACATATCAATTAGGACTTCCATAGTATGCCATAGAAACTAGGATGCCAAAACTTGAACCCTAAGTACATAGACTAAGGAAATTCTATTGCCTTTAGGTTAAGGTGTGCAAGCACAACTTCTTAAATCCTAGGCAACAATTCAAGTGACAAAGCTAGGACATCATGTGAGTAATTCTATACTCCCTCTTTTACATTTTGTACTTTTGGGATGTTACATATGCCAGTATTCAAAATCCAAGTTATTTTAAATTCAAATTCTATAGATGCAATGTCTTTAGTCTATTTTAGGTTGATTCTTTGCTATGTGATACTACTTGCTTTGTGATTCTATGTTATTCTTTGTTATTCTATGTTATTCGATACCGAGTAGCCTAAGGTGTGTTAGATACCACCTTCGCTTTGACTTAGGTCAAATGTGCTAAAAGGGCGAAAAGTACAATCATGGGCAGACTTGTGAAAATACTTAGCTTTGTGCTTTGTATTGGAACGAGTTTGGAGACGATATAAACTATTGCAGACTTGTAGATATACTAAGCTTTTTAGCTAAGTATTGATACGAGTTTGGAGACGAGATATTCTATAAACTTAATTGCAAACTAGTAGGATATGCATGCTAGAGTTTAAACTTTGTAGTCTAATTGAATTGCATCAGTTTTCTATGTATACTATATAAATTGTACGGGTTACTCACCAACTATGCAAATAGTTGACAAAATCTTTATTTTGCATATGTAACAGGTTAATGGATGCAATGGCGAAGACATAGGATATGTTTATGCTAATAGACCTAGTTTTAAATTTAAACAATGTAGACTTATTCAGTTATTGTATTTTGGTTTTGTAAACAATGTAATGAATGTTTGATTTAATATGAGTTAATGTTTGTTAAATCTTTAATATTGTTGCATTAACTATTGAAACCTATAAAATAGCACCATGAGCTAATGAACAGTCAAACTCACGCCCCGACACATTCCGCCGTCGGTCGGTGTGTGACAAACATTATTTGACATAACAGAGTCTTTTATTGCTTCATTTGTTGTTTCCTCATTCATATTAGTACTTACTCCGCTTTGCTGATTTTTTTGTAGCTTTGAACTCTAGCATGGGAATTGGTGATGCACTTCTCATGGATTGATTTAAAGTGAAATCCATTGAAATGCCTGGAATATTACCCCTGCCCTTAGGATCCAGGATCGCATCAAGAGCACCTTCCCTCCATAATGTTTTTAGGGTTTTCCTTCTGCTTGGGATGTAACGAGTGGATCTCCCATCAGCTAAACCAGGTTTATACGTGGCATCTACAAAGAGGTGCTCCATTATTCTAGCTTGATTCACATACATACCAAATGTCGGCTTAGGCAGATTTTTTCGTTCACTTCTATTCTTGGATCTCCATATCTTGTAGCTTCTCTTCCTTTTTCCATGTTGCATTTCATCTCCTTTCTAAGATTCCAATTGTACTCTTTTGAGCCGCTTCACTCCATCCCCCGAACTTTGGCTTATCTTTCTTGAGTGATCAAGATGTTCCTCTTGATCCTGAACAGTTTCCCCATCTTCCAAATCTTCGCGTTTTTCTATTTGCTTATCTTGTAAAATGTTGATCTCCTGATTGTTGTTTTTCATCTTCTGCCAGATGTACGATAGTGATGGGGGTTGGGTTAGGGTATGGATGTTTTTTAGTTCCAAGTATCCATTACTCTCTTCACCGCTTGAGATTTCTGCTGGGTTTTGATTGATCATACATTTGGTTGCTTCATGATGAATTGATGAATTTTGCATGTTTTGTGTATTGTCAGCCTGTTCATCATTCTTCTGCTTGTTATCCATATTCCTTTGCATGCGTTCCTCCATTCCATGATCATCCCCAACGGTTTCAATGTTGTACGTCCCCATGCATGCATTCTGGTTGATAGTTCCCTTGCTCGCGCTCTCAAGCTTTTCTGTCTCATCTCGATCTTTCGATCTGGTTTCTACCCAAACCTGGTTTGAATCATTCCCAATTGGAATGCTTTCTTTTCCTAAGATAGTATTGTCGATCCCGTGTAGGTCCACTTTTGCTGTCACCTCTCTTGTTCTTATGGTTTTGTACACCTAGGGTTTTCTCAACACCATTACGGGAGACTTAGTTGTCTTCCAATACTATTTCATGCTCATCCTCTTATTGCTCCAACCAAAACCTTCCTGTTAATCCTGGATCTGGTGGTTTACCTTCGACAGCCCACAAAGCTATGCCATCCCCCATCAGCGTATTTTTTTGTTTTACATGTTCCTCAAGCGCGGGGGATTTTGTGACATTTTTTTGCCCACTTTGTTCGACTTGCCCATGTTTAGATCGAAAAAAACACAGGTTGTGAGCTTGCTAATCAATTCCAGTAAGGTTGAAACCCTAATATGGGTAAAAGAGAAAGAGATTTGGCAGATTATTTCGGGTTGCCTTTGTGTTTCTTTTTTAGGCCATAATTGTTGGTGGGCCGCCAGGATGCTGTTGGATGTAGTTGGCAGTAGGTTATGGGCAATCTAGTCTTCATTTGGCCAAATGGATTTCCTGTGAAGAGTCCTTGTCATGGTTATGGGCTGATTTGGATTCGGGGTGGGGATCAAATATGTTGGTGGACTGATAGGCAAGGTAAGTGGATTCAAAGACCAACAAGGGTGTCTATTGGGTTTGGAGGCCGCGACCCAATTGGTTCTTCTTCATTGTTCTGCTCCTATCACTTGCCCTACTAAGCTACTCAGGGTTAGCTAGGATGGTGGTCTTTTTCTTGTGGTTTGGAGTATTGGGATTCCTTTTGTCTTAATAGTTTTATCGAGCAGGTTGTATAGCAATTGGTTGGGTGGCTCAGCTTGCATTTGGTTTGGTTTCATGTTGCGTGTCTTTAGCCTGGAATGGCCCAGCCGTGGCAAGTGGAAGCCTTTTGGGTCTGCTTGGAGGGGGAGGATCTTGTTTGCCTTGTTAATCTGGCCTTGCGGCCTGTTGTTTTGCCCCTGCGGCTGCCTGGGTTGGTGCTGCGGCCTGGTGTCATGGCCTTGTGGCCTGGTGATCAGCTTTGCCTGGCTAAGGGGCTTTTGTGTTCTTTGGGCCTTAGATGTTATGGGTTCCAAATATGTTGGGTATTGGGCTACCATTAGTTTGTATAGTTTTACTAAGTTAATATGGGCTTTTGTTAGTTTTTGGCCCTCCATCTTGGTGGTTGGTTTGTGTATGTATTGTATTTTGAATCTTGTGACTTTTTGGGCCAAGTTTGGAGTTTCTATGTTTTCGTATCGTAATAGACGGCCCAATGGGTTGCTTGTTTTTTGGTAGCCTCTTCGGGATTGTCGGAAATGGGCTACACGGGGGATATGCCCATGGTTGACATGTAATTCTTTTGTTTGTTGGCTATATGGTTTTTCCGGGGCAAAAACCCTTTACCCAAAAAAAACCCTAAGCCCTCCATATCTGCAGAAAAATGGCACTATTCTAAATTCAATATAGTAAGTCATTTCTAATCTTCCTCGCAGCAAGACTTTTGAAAGCCAGTTGGTAAGAAAAAGATTAAAACAAGAAGGCTCTGGCGATTTCGAAACTAGCTTAACTCATTCCACCGAGTAGGTTTGGGGTGAACTAGTTCATCACCAACATGCTTAACTACTAGGAGTTTTGGGATTGAATAATCTTTTTCACCAAAAGATGGTGAAGAGAGGAGCCAGATAGAAGTTAAGTCATTTTTTGTTTTGTCATAGGTTTGTTAGAGAAAAATAATTAGTTCAGTTTTAGGCATACGCCAACAGTAGGTTATGTCGTTATGATTCAAAAGAAAGAGAGTTATATTTTACCTAAAAATTCATTTTATAATTTATAATTAGTACACAAATTATAAACCTAGGAAATTGATAAATTGGATTTTCAATTTTCATATACCAAACACGATGTTGTATAAATAGCTAGCCGTTACTCGGTCAGTGAGGTGGGGACTAGGGATTAATCGGCCAACTAGTCGCCTAATCGGATAGTCGGGCCTAGTCGGCCTTAAGAAACTAACGATTAATCGGCCTATTCGTGATATTTACAACCATTCATATATACTCATTTACTAACGTCGGTGGTATGACGTGGCCAAATGCGTACGAATGTGAACGTCGGTATGTTAATTACACAAAAGCTTTTGTTTTCATTCCATATACAGTCATTTTATGCAAACAACTTTTTGTTTAGTTATTCGACAATGGGCTATTTTTTCTTTTTCGTTTCTTTTTCTTTGTTTTCTTTTTCTTCTTTTTCTTACCTGAATTTTCATGTATTGTTATATTAATTTTTTTATACTTTTTATACCACAATTTATGTGAAATGTTTTTGGTTTTGTCTTTCAATACTAAAATATTTTCGCGATGTGGCGAAAAACAAAACATTTAGGTTGTTGATTTTGGCTCATAAAAAGCCTAAACCAACTCATATTTCGTTAAATTAACTCTTTTAATTTAAGTCATAATTTAAAAAGCCATACATGATATGTCAAATGTGACAAAAGAGTTAATAAGTGATTAATTTTATTTGTGAGTGTTTTCTTTTATTTTTTTTTTGAACGGCTGAAAAATATTATTAAACGCTAGCTAGTTGCTAGAAGAATACAAGACCTGTGAAATACATACATCACCTCATTTTACCAACTAAAGGAAGAAATAAAACATAATTACATCCCCAAATTAAAAGATATCCAATTAGACCAACGTACATCTATACTTTTTGAGCGGTTAGTGGTCCATAAGAAAGATAGTGACTTGATTTCTCCAAGCAAAATTTCTGGTTCAACCTTCTTTCCATTGTGTACTAGTTCGTTTCTGGCTCGCCATATGCACCAACATGTTGTAAGGATGATTGCATGTATCACCTTCTTCCATTTATTTCCCCCCTCATTGAACTGTGTAGCTCCATTAAATCCTTGTAACAGAATGCAAATAAGAAACTTTTGTCCAGCTGCTAACAAGCGACCAAAGATTACAAGCAAAGAAGCATGAAGTAAACAAATGTTCATGAGTTTCAGATAGATCATTGCACACCGGACAACACAATGAAGGAATATTTATCCCCCTCTTCGAAAGAGCCTCTATTGTGGGAAGCCTGCCAAGATTTGCTCTCCAATTGAAAACATTAGCTTTGATTGGAATCCAACTATTCCATGTAAAAGCTTGTGTCCCAGATTCAGCAAAAAAGTTGTTAATTCTCCTCCTTATTGTATGGTACTTTATCACAACCTGTGTTTTTATCTTCGTTTTTTTCCATATAATCAATTCATCACAACCTCATATGTCTTTTTAAGTGTTATCATCGTTTCATAACATTTGAATTTTAGTTGTAACGACCCGTCGTAGAGCGCGGGTAACGTTACTGGGTACTATAAAAGTCTAAAAGGGGCATGTACGTAGTCTCGTAGATAGTTGAGAGTTGCAGTGATGAGGAAATTGAGATGGGTAAGGGACTGCGATGGGTTGTGGGATTTGGACGTGTCGACTCCGGTCACCCTCAACGGCGTCGCCAGACCCGTACCCGGTGACCCGATCCCATCCGTCCTGGGATTGTCCAGAGGGATTCGTCTTTCAAGACCCAAACAGGTCGACTTCTTCCAACGGTTCATGTTTATGCCCTTCATCCCTTCCTACTCAATTCATCCTCATCCTCATGGAAATAATGGCTTCTCTCTTCAACGCGTACTCTCCTTGCCTTCTTTTGCCCTTGACCGTTGGTATTCTTTTTATGCTTATGCTGATTAGTAGATTTTTTTTTTTAAATTGAGCTCAAATTTATGAATAGTTGTTTGGGATTTGTTGCGTTTTTGATAATTGATTATCTGATCCAATTTTATATTATGTGTTTTGCTAAATAATTCTCTTTTTTCATTATGACTGATGTGCGCTATGATATTATATCTGCTGTTACTTCTTCATCGTTTCTTTTTTTATCTATACTGTTCTCTCCATGTATGTTTAAAACTGGTTGTTTATTTTTCTGTTTTGTTATTGGGCTGGGGTCTCCTTGGAAGAATGTCTCACCCTCTTTAAAGCTTACCAGAGTGGGACTTACTGAATATGGTTATCGTTGTACTATGTTTGATGAGAGAACAGGTTCATGGATCACATTTTACATCTTTGTATTGACATAATTGATGCAGGTTTGGGACAGTGCTTGGTCAGTTGAATCTACAAAAGCTGGCATCAAGTATCAAGAAAAATGGGTTCAGACATCCTACTCAGCAATCTTCATGGTTCCAAAGCATTGCCAGGCATCTTAGTGATAAATCTTTGTATGCGATTGATTTTTGCTCTCAATTCTTCCTAACACCTGATGATTCTCTTCTTCTAAGCTTAGAATCTTACGGTGATGACGACTTCAAGACACCTAGGAAAAAAGCAGTTTTTCATCACAAGGCAAGGATGTCATGTTACTGTGAAACCTTTTCTGTGCTTATCCAACAGCTACTCATGAACATGTTTTAGTTTGCCTTTTTATACATTGTTGCTGCTTGTATTAGATGCCAACAATATGTCACATTATAGTAAAGGTCCATATCCGTTCTATGTCAATAGGTGGTGAGTCTTTTGGATGCATAATCCCCTATTTTAATATTTAATACAATAGGTTCTGCAAATAGCATGTGCAAGACAAAGCATAGTCGTCAAAGTTGCACTGAAGGTGTAAAGGGTGAGCCTTAGGTTAGGCGCAACACACTTAGAAAGCGAGGGCCCAAGACAAGCAAGTTGTATAGCATAAACGTACCATTTTTAGGGTTTTAGACATGTTTTAGGCTAGTTTAGGATAGTATAGGTGGGTTCTAGGCCGTATTTTAAGTTTCAAGAAAATTTGGCCTGAATTTACAAGATTTGGTAGGAATTCCATCGGAATCTGCGCCGAAACTTCTTTAGAACTTCACGTAGGGGCTTGAATGTTGGGGTTCATACCCCTTATATGGGCCTAGATAGATATTGTTGGGAAGAAAGGGTAGTTGACCCTAAGACTGGAGTATCTGTTCTATTTTTGTTAACCCTAGTTTTCATTCTCTATATATCAATGTGGTAAAAATCGTCTTAGTAGAGCGATTAATCGAGGATTAATCGCTAGTCAACCATCTCTTGCTTTGATTTCCCCTAATCGACCAATTAATTGGTAACCTCAAAAATTAGTCCAAATCAGGCTTGGCGTCCGAATTTTGAAATTCCGGCGAGATTTCCAACGACTATTGGAATTCTGACAAATTTTCATGCAATTTTAAAATTCCGGCGAATTGGTGGTAAAATTCTATATATATAATTATATACACACATAAAATTCAATATTTTTATAAAATTTACATAGAAAATTTGGATATATATAATTTTGAAAAATTATATTAATATACCTATCCGATTAATCCTGAGTTATTCTGATTAATCCATAGTCCCTACCCCAACGGCCGTCTAGCGACTAGCAATTTTTACAACATTGTCATATATACGTTAGTTTAAACCGAACCACGTTAAATCCTCATGTTTTTCATTGCTTTCATATGTGTTTGGATTCATGTGTTATATCCCTAAATCCTAATAAGTGGTATCAGAGCAATGACTCTTTACTAGGGATCACACGAGAACACCATTGATTACTAGTCTTGCGCCGCCGTCGCTGCAATTCAAGGGTTTGTGTTGTCGTCAAGCAGCTGCCACATCTAGGGTTTTGAACATTCGCGCTGCAAGAGGGTTAATTGTCGGCTAGGGTTTCGCCACCTAGCTGCTGACAATTGGGATTAGGAATGTGTCTGAAAGCGACCAATCATCAATAGCCACCAGAGCTGCCCCTATCAACATCACTGTTGCCGCTGTATTAAGTTTTCAAGCAATTACAGGATGTGAAACCAAATCCTATTTGTTGAAGAACAATTGTTGAATCAGAAGAGACCGATTACGGAGACCAGAAACAAGTGTCAACTGCGTTGTCAGGTTCTGTCGTTTCAATTTTGATTGTCTAGTTCGTGTAAGCCCCAAAACCCACACACACATGACACGTGTTTTAAAACAACATTTCAAATTAGGTCTCATTAAACCAAGTAAAAGTTTGAGTATGTGACTTTTAAAAGACTCCATTACTACATAAACACATGTACAAAATAATGGTTTTAGTCCATCAAGTGTGTTAGATCACGAGTCCATAAAGATATCCGATCACGTCCGCCTTCATCCTTTATTTTCACCTACAAAACACCACATTTAAGTCACCGTTAGTTCGTTAGAATTAAGTAAACACCCCCATATCTTCCCCAAGCTCAAACAACCCTTACGGTGAAGTATGATAACAAACCGGGATCAAAAATGCCATTTTTCGGAATTTCAGGCGCACTACAGAACATTTTGGGCGCACTAGGCGCCTGCCAGAATCACTAGGCGCCCAACTACAGTTCAAATCCGGTTTTTTGCACTTTTTGACACCCAAAACCTTCCCCGATTGTTTCCAATCATTCCTTTACTCCAAATGTATTCCATAACACTAGGGGTGTTCAGAATAACCGAAAACTATTTAAAACCGTTATCCAAACCGTATTTGTAACCGAAACAAACCGAATCGAATTGCGAATTCGGTTAACGGTTCGGTTCCAAACCGTATCCGTATTACAAATTCGGTTTTTGGGTCAGTTTACGGTTCCATTATTTTTTGAAATTCGGTTTTTCGGTTTAAAAATTAATATTTAAATATAATATTTTTTATTTGTTTTCAGTTGAATAAAACCATTCTAAACCTTGCAACTACCGTCGCTTTTAAACCCAAATTCATTTCCACAGCCGACACTTCCGTCTTCCGCCGCTTGCCATCGCTCCCCCCATCGGACATCGGTTGCTTCACAAATTTGTACGTTCATCTTCCCTAACATCCAGTGGTTTCATTTCCACCTTTTGAGAATCTGGTTAGTCATATTTCACCACTTTATTTGCCCACCCCACCGACAGTCACCGCTAACCCACATCGGTAGTCACCGCTCTTCCTGACCGCAGCGGCGTGACATCTGCCCGTTCGCTCCAACCTCTAGAAGACGATATTCGTCTCTTCCAGCCGATCTACACTCCAGAACACGGCTCCTGTTGTGGATCTGCACTCCAGGCCGCTATAAACTCGCGGTGCACGATTCCAGTTATCGATTGAACTTCAAACCTCTATAAACTCGATCTACATGGTTCTGAACAGGTACTTAATTCTAGTAGGTTATTTGATTAGGTTTTTTTTTTTGAAAAGGTGAATGATTACAACAACAACAACAACAAGCGTACCCAGTAAAATCCCACTTAGAGTGGGGTCTGGGAGGGGAAAGATAAAGACACACCTTACCTCTATCTACAAGTAGAATAGAGAGGCTGCTTCGAAAGAGTCCCCCGGCTCAGTGTTTTTTTTTTTTTTTTTTTTTTTTTTTTGCAGTTAAAGAAAGCATGTAATCAAAACAAGAAGCATAAAGCACAAACATGAAGCACCAACATGTTAAACGTAAACAGGTAAGCATTAATCATACAAGACACCAACCCAACACAAACAGGCCAGCGGGGAAACAAAATCCATAACCCAACATGACACTAAAACAAGCAATCAAAGCAAGCAGGAAGTATCCTTACACAAGCATACAAACCAACATGTAACAAATAACTCTGCCAACCCCCCATCCCGCGGCATGCATATAGCACATATAAACACATATCATATATCCAAAACCAGCAAAGATACAGCAACAACCCCCGACCCCTACATCTAGGAACCCAGGAAAGGCTCTATGTATCAAGTACCTTTATTCTACGTCTCCATGTACTCCTATCATAGATCATGTCCTCAGAGAGGTTTAGCTCTGTCAAATCGTGTCGAATCTGCTCATCCCATGTCAACCTCGGTCGACCCCTTCCCCTCTTCCCCTCCACCGTTAGAAGCTCTACCTTTCGTACAGGTGCCGCCTGGTTTCTTCTCCTCACATGCCCAAACCATCTCAATCTTCCTTCTCTAACCTTGTCCGAGATGTTTGCCACCTGTAATCTTCCCCGGAAGACTTCGTTCCTTATCCGATCAATCCTTGTGTGTCCGCACATCCATATGAGCATCCTCATCTCCGCTGCCTCCAGCTTTCTCGCTTGGTTCTTCTTAATCGGTCAACAATCTGTGCCGTACATCATGGCCTTGGTTTAAAATTGCGCGCAATTTGCGCGTAAATTGCGCTGATGCGGTGATGCAGTCCCTATGTCGCAACGCAACTTCAGATGCGACGTCAACCCAAGATGCGGAGAAGATGCGGCGTTAGACGCATGTTGCGCCGATTGTGGATTGCGGCCAATTGCGCCGATTTAGGAAATTGAGCGGCAAAATAGGAATTGAGCGCCGATTTACGAAATACATTCGATTGTGGAGTAGATGCGATGAAGGGAAGGGAAGGGCTGTGTGAAGGAGAAGGGTTGCGGTGAAGGAGATACTGCGTGAATGAGAAGAAGAGTGAAGAAGGAAAACCCTAATTTGTTTCTCTGGTAATACGCATAGGTATGGCAGTATGGATTGGAAAATTAAAATTTAAAACAAAACCCTCATAATATTTACTCACTTTAAGTAAAACGTATTATATTTATTTATTTTAATATTTTAGGCATGGATTTCTTGTATATTTATAGTTAGGTTTATGTTGGTTGTATATAAAGCTTCTTTGGTGGTATCTTAAGCTTTCTTATTTATTTATTTATTTATTTATTTATGTTAGTTTCTTATATTTTTAGTGTTTATAAGTTAAAAAGGTTTAAATATTATCTATAATTATTTTTTTGGTATTTTTTTAATAAAGATCGCATCACATACGTGATGCGCTCGCATCACGCAACACGCATCACGCATCGGATTTTGGGACAAAACGCATCGGAGCGCATCTCGCAATTTAAAACCAAGATCATGGCTGGTCTGATCGCCACTCTATAAAATTTACCTTTGAGTTTTTCTGGAAACTTCTTGTCGCATATGATGCTCGTTGCTGCTCTCCACTTTTTCCAACCCGCCTGGACCCGGTGAGCTACGTCACTGTCAATATCTCCATTGGCTTGTATAAACGATCCTAAGTACTTGAACTTTGTCGTCCTTGGCACCTCTTGGCCTCCAATAGTCACAAAATCATCTTCATCTTCCTCGGTTGCCCCACTAAACTGGCAATGTAGGTATTTCGTTTTTGTCCTATTTATGCGTAAGCCTCTTTGTTCTAAAGCGGTTCGCCACTCTTCTAAACGGCCATTTAACTCCTCTTGCGTTTCTGCCACTAAGACAATATCTTCCGCGAAAAGCATACACCATGGGATATGAGCCTGAATAGACCTCGACAATTCATCAAGAATAACTGCAAAAAGGAAGGGACTTAATGCCGATCCTTGGTGTAGTCCCACCTCCACTGGGAAGAAGTCTTTATCTCCCACCGGTGCTCTGACACTAGTTTTAGCAGTTGCATAGGTATCTTTGATGACCTCAATATACTTCTGAGGAATACCTCTACTCTCCAAGCTATCCCAAATCACCTGTCATGGTACGCTGTCGTACGCCTTCTCAAGATCGATGAATACCATATGCAAGTCCTTCCTCTTCTCCCTATATTTCTCCATTAATCGGCGCAAAATGTGTATCGCCTCCGTTGTCGATCTTCCTGGCATAAATCCAAATTGATTTGCCGTAACTTGGGTTTCTCTTCTCAATCTTGTCTCGATTACCCTTTCCCAGAGTTTCATAGTATGGCTCAACAGCTTGATCCCCCTGTAATTTTCGCAACATTGGGCGTCTCCCTTGTTCTTGTATAGGGGAATTAAAATACTACTTCTCCACTGGTTTGGCATTTTATCAGTTTTGAGTATATTGTTGAACAACAATGTCAACCACCCCAATCCTTCTTCCCCCAAATATCTCCATACCTTAATGGGAATATCGTCAGGTCCCACCGCCTTTCTCCTTCCCATCCTCTTGAGAGCTGTAAGAACCTCTTCTTTGGTGATACGTCTACAATAACAGTTGTTTGGAGTTGTTCCTGTGTTCGTGGTGTTCCCTACATCTTCTTAATAGTTGCTCTTGTTGAACAGGTCGTGGAAATATGTCTGCCATCTGTCTTTAATTTCATTCTCTTTTACTAAAACACGTCCATCCTCACTCTTTATGAATTTCACTACTCCCAGGTCCTACCTCTTTCTCTCTCTAGCCTTTGCAATCTTGAACATGGCATGTTCTCCCTCTTTAGTTTCAAGGCGTTTATACATCTCTATATAAGCTTTGGTTTTTGCTTCTGAAACCGTCTTCTTTGCCTCACGCTTTGCCTCTTTGTACCTTGTCTTCGGTCGTGCCCTCTCTGTGGTTTCCGTACAACTGGCAAACTCCCTGAACCTTTGTTGCTTTTCTCTAACCTTGAGCTGCACCTCTTCGTTCCACCACCACGACTCCTTTTGCCCGTTTTTGTTACCTGTTGTCATCCCAAGTGTCTCCTTTGCCGCTCTAGTCACCTTTTCGGCCATTTCATCCCATAACTGATTTGTGTCTTCGCATATACATATAAGTCTCCCTTCTAGAACCTTGTTACTGAACACCTCTACCTTGTCTCCCTTCAGGGCACCTCACTTAATCTGAGGGTTCTTCCTGTTCCCACCTACGAGCCTCTTACGCATAACAATATCCATTGCCAAGAGTTTATGTTGCGACACCACTGTTTCTCCCGGGAATACCTTGCAGTCCCTCCACCTGCCACGATCGTTTCTTCGCATCATGAGGTAGTCAATCTGAGTGTCACGTCCTCCACTGCTGAACGTGATCAAGTGTGAGTCTCTCTTCTTAAAGAAAGAGTTTATGATGCCGAGGTCATGAGCCACCGCAAACTCTAAAAGTGTGACCCCACTCTCGTTCCGGGATTCGAAACCAAAGCCCCCATGCGTCATGGGGAACCCGTCTTCCTCCTTCCCAATGTGGCCATTGAAGTCTCCTCCTATACAAACCTTCTCATCTCTTGGGATGTTTCTCATCACTTCGTCCATGCAATCCCAAAACTCTGTCCTTTCATTCTCTTCCAACCCAACATGTGGTGCGTATGCACTCACTACTGCTATTGCATCCTCTCCTATCACCATCCTCAACATCATGATTCGGTCATTGAATCTTCTTACCTCCACAACCTGGTCCTGTAGTTCTCTACTAACTAAGAATCCCACTCCATTCTTTACTCCATTAGATCCTGAGTGCCACAACTTGTATCCGTTGTATTCTGCTCCTTTTGTTCCTTTCCACCTTGTCTCCTGCAGGCATGCTACTTTGACTTTGCGTCTTCTGAGTACATCCACCAGCTCCAAAACTCTTCCAGTTAGGGTTTCGATGTTCCATGACCCTATGCGCAGAATCTCCCCCGTCCTATTTCTCCCTCTACCCGCACCTCTCCTCCTTGGACACGATCTCAAAGTATCATAATGTGTTATCCTGTCTATGCTGCCAAGTCAAATCTACAAGTCTCCACAAGGACCAATAATGCACACACAGAAAATCAGAACGAAACACGCACACACAGACTAGAGCCCAAAGTCACAAAAAGTACCCCAGAAACCTCCCAACAATCACAATTTCAAAATATCACAAATCCAGCAAAACAATAAACAAAAACCCTAGATCATGGATCCAACAACGCTCACAATTGGCAATGATCAGAAGTAACCACGTTTAGTGTAATAACCAGAACAATAGACAAGAAATGACAAAGGAAAAGAACGATCTCACAGCGGGTTGGTCCAATCCAAGAGCCGGGGCTGGTCTGTTTCTGTCTTCTTGTTTTGCCTGCAAAAATCACAACAGCAAAAGGGAAACAGGGCAAATCCTTGTTTCCAGCCTTTCTGGTTTGTAAAGGTGAAAATAAAGGTTCTAAGTGTTTTGTGCTTGACAGTGGGCAGTGGAGGAGGTGGCTGCAGTGGGGGAGGTGTCTTGGGTGGTGGTGGTACTGTTGGTGGCGGTGGTGGTGTTGGTACCGTTTGTGTGTTTGACCCCCTGGTCCTTTCCTCGCGGCAGCTGTGTTGGGGAAAGAGGAGTATCGTTTGTCGACCGGTGGGGTTAGGGAGGAGTTAAGGACGGTTTAGGTAGTAGGTTTTAGGGTTTCGTTTTTCCCAGCCGGCCGGCTAGAAGTGGGAGGGTAGGAGTATGTAACTGAAAGACAAGAGGGAGAGGAGCAGAGATGAAGAAGACGAGTGACTGAAGAGAGCGAGAAGAAGAGGAGAGAGACAGGGAGGGAGAGACGGGTTACCTTTTCGTGAAGGTGAGCGAGAAAGGAGAGAGAGGGATGGGTGTTGGTTGACCGGCCGGCGGAGATGGTGGTGGTAGCGCCGGTGATAAGGTTTATCTAAATAGGGATTTTTTCCCCTTTGACTGAATACGGTTTAAACGGTTTAATTTGGGTTGTTCGGTTATTAACCGAATCCGAACCGATTTGAATTCGGTTCGGTTTTGCTCATCTCGAATACGGTTCGGTTTACGGTTAGGGTAAAAATAATTGAAAAACCGTTTAAACCGAACCGAATAAACCGTAACCCGAACCGTTGAACACCCCTACATAACACCATAACAACATAATAATCAAGTCCCAAACATACTTTGGTGAATTAATAAAACACAACAACAAAGCGATTTACTAACGGGTCGTTTTCATCCAAAACACCAAACAAATCTTATTACACCAAGATTTCTTAAGTTGAACAATCACACCACTTGTGATTCATAACACCAATTTAAGTTAATTTCAATTATAAGTCCACACAACTTGTGAACTATTTCCATACATTCACCACACATACAAATAGACACCAAACCCAATCATAATGAGCAAATAAACACCATATCAACAATAAATTAAGCAATATACCACCTATTGCGTATTATTGTCAAACAACAAGTAATCAATCACCAATTCACCAAAAGTCAAATCTTCCACTTTAAACATTCATATATGCCTAACACCTTTGCACACATTAAGTAGAAGAGTTGGGTGACTTACCTTGTCCTGATGGGTTATCCACTACCAAAATCTCTTTTCCAAGTCTTTTGGTTCCACTACCACCTTCACTATTGCTTCCTATATCATCACCCATCCCTTTAAACACCTTTAATTTGTAAAAACCCAATTGTTGACATTTCATCAAACAACTTATGCGCAGAAAATTTTACCTTCACAATTCAATTACTTCTAAACCCCATCAATCTCCCATTTTTTTTTATCATCAACCAAATTCAATAATCAACTCAATTCATCGTTGTAAATAAAGATTTAAATGTTATAAGTCATCATATTACTATCTACTATAATCATTCTTCGTGGGCGAAACAGAGGATATCTCGATTGGGGAGAAAACGGGGAAATCTCATATGACCCAACAACACCCATTTAACAAACTAGTTCATCTTCCTCATGAATCTTACAAAAACTCCATGTCAACCAACTTCATCAAACTCCATGAAATGATAAAAATGTTGTTTCTAGATGATATACATGATGATTAACAACATTTGACACCATGTTAACTCCTAATTTCTTAATTTCATCCATCAACCCACACCCACAAAGGAGACCCACGAAAAACCCATCAAAACCCACCAAATTTCTTTACCTATGTGCAGTAAAATGCAAGAAGAACTCCAATATTTGATTGCATGAGGGATTAGACCAAGATTAGGCAAGAATTTGGTCAATTTTGCTGAAAGTTGGATTTCTCCTCTTTCTCCTCTTGTGGTCGTCAATTGGAACAAGAAAGGGGGGGAGGGGGGGGGGGGAATTCTTTGACCAAATGCTGACCCCAACTAGCCATATAATCCCCTTGTGTTTAAGTTTCACTAATTACACATGTAGTCCCTCTATTTACTAGTTAAATCTAACTAGTTTAATTCTAACTTAGTTAAGTTAGTTAACACCCATCACAATATATAATTAAAACAACCACCAAATAATATCAAAATTTATATAGTTAATCTCATAGTTACAGAAATCGCTAGCTTAGCCGCGATTTTCGTTTTGGTACGCACTGTACCCAATCGCAAATCGTTCTCGATTTGGTACGCTATGGTACGACGATTTCGTTTTTCTGGGTTCGTCGACTTCAATCTATAGGGTTCGTCGACTTCAATCGAAGATATTACTGAATTTCTGTCACCTTGAACAACGAATTTCGTTGATATGGTATGCCGATTTTGGGTTCAATTGGATCAATTTTGCCGATTTAGTTTTGTGGGCTGTAAAGAAGAACGACGTTTCCCTATTCCAATGAATTGTTTCTGTTGAAGCCCTGCTGCACTATCCTAGAACACAAAATAAGGAATGCGAACAAGGAAAATTTGTGGAACTCATGATTTTCTACTGATTAAATCAATTTTGGTACAATTTAATCTGAAAATTGCCTAATCGAACTTTTTACTTTAAAACCTCAATTAAATAAATCCAAAACAATTAAAACTAAACTTTCTAACTTTCTAATTTTAAACCCTTAAACTCTTTAATATTACAAGATTAGTCCAACAATTGTTACTCTATTTGGTGTTTTGAGATTTTGAGCTTTTATAGCTACTATTATTGTGCTAATCAGCTTATCACTTAAATTTATGTTGTTAATCATTTAACTAGCTACGAATATGACATTTAACTGTTTTTTAATGGGGTACAACAAACTGGACTATATGGTATACCGTACCGGAGTGTACCGAAATGAACCTACCCCCTTCGTACCGAATTCATTGAAGCTAGCGAACCGCGTACCCGAACCGCGTTTTCGTACCGAAGCGAACCGCGATTTATGTGACTATGGTTAATCTTATAAAACACCCATTAATTAAAATAAACATAATTATATACCAATTATGTTTTCTTTATAATATTTCTCAAAATGGGTTGTTACAGTTCGTTATTCCTCTATGCATTGGATATTCTGATTTGTAGAACAACTGTAAAGTTTAGCTATTCCCCCTTCAGAAAATGAAGAAAAGTTTGACAGGAAAAAAATTGTTGTTGGAAGATGTAGATAAGTAGATTGAGGCATTACTGTATTAGAATGACTTTGATTAGTGTTGGAGGGTAAGAAACGAGAAAAGATTTTACAAGTAAATTAGGTGGAGATGGATAAATAGGCTAGGGCAATGATCACATTGTCGTCAAAGAATGTGTCCTTTAACATCATGAAGGAAACCATAACCTTTGGCATGACGAGAGCCTTCAGCAACAAATAAGGTTTATCTAATCCGAGAAGTTTCCAGGATGAGAGAGGGTGATTCTGTAACTGGATATATCAATAGATATTGTCTCGTTTAGTGTCAGTGAACATTAAGTTTGATGATGAGGTTCAAGCCCTTTGGTTGTTATCCTTATTGCTTGAGAGTTGGTTTGGAACTATGACTGTAGTTGGTTGCTCATAAAAATCTAGTAAGTTTGCATTTGAGAAGATTATGGATCTTATTCTCGGATAGGATATATGACGCAAAAGTTCAAGGAATCTCTAAGTTCTTTGTTGAGGGCAGGGTAAGAAAGAATAAACAGGAAGGTCATAAGGGCACGAGGCATTAGTCTAAATCTCAAAAGGATGTGATATGTTGGAACTATAAGGAGGTAGGATACTTTAGGAACAAGTGTTAAAATTCGAAGAAAGAAGTAAATGTTGTAGTAGATGACACAAATGATGATGTTTTGACTCTAGTGTTGGGAGCAGTGTTGATTCATGGGTTATGAATTCTAGTGCTTTATTTCATCATACCCACAACACTAAAGCACTAAAGAATCTTAGAGTTGGTGACTTTAGGAAGACAAGTTTTTCTAATAATGAAGTTCTTGATATTACGGGCATGGGCAACATTGATTTGAAGACTTCAGCTAGTTCATGGACATTGAAGAATGTAAGGATAATTCCAAGCATGCAAAAGATGGTTGATTTATGTTAGAGCAGTTGGATAAACAGGGGCGTGAAGTTAAGTTCAGGAATGAGAAGTGGAAAGTTGTTAAAAGAAATATGGTCATGGCTTGAGGAAACAAGAAAGGTTAATTGTATTTGGTCGAGATATCGTCAAGGGAGTGATCGTCCTAGTTTTGAAAGAGAAAATCCGATTCAAATAATCTCATGGCTAGAAGAAGGTGACTTTTGCAAGTGAAAAACCCAAGTCCAAAGTGAAGATTCAGAGTGAATGTGCATGGAAAGGTTTAGGTAAATCAATTAGCGAATTACGTGCTAGTGGGAGCACGAATCATGCTTCGGCTAGAGTTCCTAAAAGACAATGGGTGAAAAGGACTTGTGCCCCAGCTGATAAAGTCTCTCTACTGGACTACTTGCTTAAAAGGGAGAGTGTTGTTTGTTCTCAGGGCATCTTAGGATCTGGTAGTTTGTTAAGTAGGAGTCGGTAGGGACAGAGAACTAGTCAGGGTTTGTTTCAGCCGTGACTGATGTGCTGGAGCTCGGTGGGAGCTTCAATGCGCCTTTAGGTTAATTGATAAAAAGATGGTGCTAACTAGGAGTAACATAGAGTTCTATGGACTAGATTAATGAAGTACAAATGAAACTATTCAAGACCTTCGAGTGGGAGTTTGCTGGGGCTCATAGTGTGGCACTCCAATCCCAAAACTGTCATTTACATAATTAGATTAGAGTTTTACAAGCAAGTCCGCAGATCCCACGAGTGAATCGAAAGTTGGATCTACATTGGATCTCACCTTACATTCTTCAATGTCCATTATGCCAAAAGCGAGAGAAACCCCATCCCTCTCTTTCCTTTTTTCAGCCCCATGTCACCACACAGGCGGCATGGGGACGTAAAAAGGGGGATCCTATCAACTTGTTCCGACCTGAGCTATCATTTCGTTGGTTACATAATCCAACTAGTTCATATATAAACATTCAAGACTTCCAAACATAATTGTTTGTTTACATTAGCCACCATTAACCCATTTACAATGATATACAAAATTAGTTTATTCAAAATATTAGCTTAGCACTACAAGCTTGGTTCAATCCGTCGTATCCCGATCTTCACTTTCGTAACCGAATCTACTTTTGACCTGAAACAACCATAAACAATCAAGTTTTGGTCCAAAAGGACTGTGAGTTAACCCCTTAACGTCTGTGGGAAGCCTAGTGGCGTCTCAGACTCCACTGTGGCGTTTTTGGGTGGCGTCTACAAAGGCTTTCAGGACTTTCTGTCCGAGCATGGCAACCAACTGGACCGGCTCCATTGGGACGTCACTTCAGGGGCTATCCAAGCCATTGAGGAGCCGGCTCAAGCTGCTGAGGATGATGAATGATCCTAGAAGAACACCCAATATAAAGATGCACACTCCTCCATGTGAAATATTCATCTTCATTGGAGCTTTTTTGTAGTAGTCGTGACCAACAGCCATCAGCTGTCGGCTCGTTGGGAAGGTGAGAGCTTCAAGCCCGATTTCTGGTGGCGCACTCCCCACACAAGCACCACCCTTCGAATCACTGAATATATCAAAATTTTTTAGTAATAGCTAACGTCTGCTCGCGTGATTTGGAATAAGTACTACTACTCTATCTAAAAAACATGAAGCAGCATAATTTGTCCAAAAATTTCCCAAAACGCATCATATTCGGTTTTAACCCCCAAATTCATTTCCGATCATTTCCAACCGTTTTAACATATAAATAAGTTCCAAACCTATCTTAGTAACTTATAACATGTAAATACCATTTGATCAATTAATGGTTCATTACTCCCAAATAATTTCCAACATTTATCAATATCCTTCCGCATGAATACGGATCATCACCAATGTGATAGAACCCCAAATTTGATTAACTATAAACAAAAACAATTATGATAGTCGGCCCGATTCGAGATGACAAATCTCCTAACTTGAATACAAGATAAGTAATTTAATCAAAGACAACCTAAAACTACATAAAAGTTTGAACATATAAAAGCCTAACAAGAACACCATGACGTCGGCAGTTTCCTCCTTTCATTCTCCCACTCCCCCACTAATTTGGAACTCGGGCGGGAAATTCATTGTTCACGGGTTTGGTTTTACGTTTGGATTGGAGATGGGTCCCATTCTCCAGCTAGGTTCGTATCAAGACTTCCTACCCGGAGAAACGACTTGTCCTCAAGTCGATTTGAATCAGCTCGAAGGAAGCCCCATGGACCGGTATCAAAAACCTTGTATGGTGACACCGCTAAGGTTCATGGTCGGTTATTGTGACAGCCGGAAGGGGTTGATATTGCTTTTGGGAATGAAATTGTTGAAGACTGTTGGGGACTGGCCGAAACCAGTCCTGGATAACTTTGCAGGTTGCGCCAAGCAATAAACCATTCAAGTGTAGGCTGGCCCTTTTCATATATCCAACAATGAGTTAATTTTATAAACATTTCCTTCCAATTTTCACCTATTTTCTTTTGAGATCCTTCACTTGTCAGTATACCTTCAGATTGTATCAAGCCTTCTAATCTTTTTAAAAGTTAACCATCGAAATACATGGTCATTGGAGAAAGATGTTTGACCAAGTTGACCATCAACTTTATCATATACCACATTATCAACAATTATTTGACTAGTCAATGCAAATGTCTTATCCATGACCCTCCACCGCATACAAGGACGAGAACACACATCTCGTTCCAACATATCTCCAATCACCACTTTCAAGAAATCAAGTTTAGGAATACAACGAAATCCAGCGTTGTATAACTGTTCAGAAAGTAGAGAGTTGCCACAACCGGGTACAAGAATATGAACCTTCGATTTTGCCGATGATGCTCCGGCGACTTCTGGTAACAACGAAAGCTGGCTCGTATCACTGGAATTAGCGAAGACCTTTAGACTATTTTCTGGGTAGCAGTTCATCAATACTTGTTTGGCTTTGTTTGTTTGAATTTCTCCTGCATGTTTCTCCTCAGGTACTTCAAGAGCATCGCTCTCAAGAACTTTTACAACACCATACACGAGACTACCACTGTTATTGACCTCCATGACCAGATTTGTCAATGGATCTTGAGGTGCATCCTCATGTTCCTTTTCATCTGTCTGGGCTTTAATCGCTGCAACATCATCCTTCATAGCGGTCGTGTTCTTGACCAAATCAGTCAATGAACCTTGAGGATCATCCTCAGGTTCCTTTTCATCCATCGAAGCCTTGATTGCAGCAATATCTTCCTTCAGGGCTGCAAAGATAGCATCTAATTGAAATGATTGATAATTGAGCGGCAATAATCGAATTACGGGTTGTAGATGCCATTCGATTTCCAGGTGGAATGGATTCGCCACCGGTGAAATTGATTGGATTTTCCGGTGAAATTGATTCACCGCTACTGTCACGCTCGTTATTCCGGTTCAGGACCATCTACGTTTCCCGGCAATGGAACCAAATGATAGAACCCCAAATTTGATTAACTATAAACAAAAAAAATTATGATAGTCGGCCCGATTCGAGATGACAAATCTCCTAACTTGAATACAAGATAAGTAATTTAATCAAAGACAACCTAAAACTACATAAAAGTTGAACATATAAAGCCTAACAAGAACACCATGATGTCGGCAATTTCCTCCTTTCATTCTCCTACTCCCCCACTAATTTGGAACTCGGGCGGGAAATTCATTGTTCACGGGTTTGGTTTTACGTTTGGATTGGAGATGGGTCCCATTCTCCAGCTAGGTTCGTATCACAATGCCACTCCATGGTGCCTTTACATCAACTTCCACACGCATATGGATCATCCCCTTTGCGATAAGAGTATGGACTTATATCTCTTCCACACGAATGTGGATCATCACCCAAATGCCACCAAATTGTGGTCTTACATCACATTCCACACGAATGTGGATCATCAATCAAGTAACGTGTCAACTATACTTTAACATGCATTGACACCGATATAAGTTATACATGCATCACATAACAACAACAATCGCCGCAAGAAACTATATCAAATAGTTCATACAAGTCAACAAAATCAAAAAAACATGAATATGACTTATGGTTGCATATTCATGGATAGGTTTACTCACCTTGATCCTTAGTTCCACTTGGCTCAACCTTCTCCTTACCAGGTCGTTGTTTTGTATTTCCACTTCCTAGATCATATAATCATACATATGCATTCAATCTAGCCATCTAGGAATAGCACACAAGAAAACCAACTCACACCCCTTTGACCCATTATCACCATAATTGACTTTATGGTAGTCAACTCTTGTAAATCGCCAATTCACCATCAATTCCTTTCATTCTAGCTAATTACACCTAATTGGTACTTATAAATCATGCAATTAAGTTAATTAGCCAATACCCCTAATTTCACCAAAACCTCAAATCATTTGAGTACTTAAGGTTGTTTGAGGCATTTCCTCAAACACCTTATGTGCAGATTTTTCATCCATGTTTTATAACCATTCTTTGAATTCCATTCATATCCATTTTAAACATACAAAGTCTCAAACTCCTCATTTTATGAATCTTTGATCAAAATTCTGCACATATGTAATTGACACAACACCCATTCACCAAATTCATCATTTACTCCATAAGTTCATAGAGTTCATAAAACTCATGAAATCCCAAAACCCCAACTATAGGCTTTTTCAATCTATTTTAACATAAAAGATGATTATTTAGTTGTTTTTTAATATTACTAACATCATCTCATGATTTGGATTACACAAACAATCCAAAATTTGAGTTTCATCATCATCTAACCATCCCCATATGAAGACCCATGAAAATTCAACAACATATATGAAATTACATACCTTTAGCTGTGAAATCACAAGAGGAACACAAATCTAAACTTGCATTTACGATCAGAACGAGTGTAGTGGGTGAATTTTGGTTCAAAACTCGAATTCTTCTCCTTTTCTCCCCCTTGTCGTCACCCTCTTCTAATCCGAACAGATGCTTTATTTATCACCGGGTAGAGATGAATACTATATGGTAGCGGCAGGAAATTCTTTGGCGCCCCCCCCCCCCCCCCCCCCCCCCCCCCGCGTAAGTTATCTTTCAACTATTGGTGGTTTTAGCCCCTCACCTTTCTAATTACCCTTTTAACATTTATTAATATTTACAAATGAATAAATATTTAACCTACTAATCAACATAACAACACAATTTAACTTAAAATTAAATCACATATCGATTATTTTAATACTAAGTTAAATCAGGTCGTTACACATAGGCCTTTTGGGCCAAGATAGATTTTAGATAGTTGGCCCTAACCCTATGATACCTGTTCTATTTTTGTTAACCCTAGTTTTCATTCTCTATATATTGATCTTGTACTTGTAATGTTTGCATCATACATATTAAGAATATCCTAGTTACCACCCGTAGATGTAGGTTAGTTTTTGAACGAGCCACGTTAAACACTCGTGTTCTTTATTGCTTTTGTGTGTGTGTGTTTGGATTCGTGTGAGGTGGTCGCAAGGCGTTTTCCTTGTGCCTCGCCTCACCTAAGAGCCTAGGCGCACGCCTGAAGGGATTTATATCACGCGAAATAGTGGTCTCCCTCAAATGCACACTAACTTAGACAATGGTCTCCTACTATTTAGGATTGTTTTTCTCATAGTTGTCTAAAGCCCTCGGGCGCTCGCCTAGGCGCAAAAAAAAAACCAGGAGCATGAAAGGCGCCTTGTGGCAGCCTAGGCGCACTCCGGTGACTTTCCAGCGAGGTTCCGGCAAAATTCTGGAAAATCCGACAAAGTTCAAAAAAATTTAACCATAAACCAGTCTAAAACAACCATAAAAAGGTTTTTATATTTTAAAAACTCTACATAACTAGATTATTAATCGTTTTACAGTAAGACTTTATATATTTTTTAAAGACTTTTAAGCCTAAAACATGTAAAACCTCTAAAAATGGTAATTTAATACTATGCCTAGTTTAAAAAAGCCGTTGCTTTTTTTGCGCCTTGCGCCTAGGCTCAAGGTGTGGCTTATGCGCTTTGAGTACACCTTGCTCCTTTGACAACTATGGTTTTTCTTATTTTTATTTTGAATAATGAATCTTTGGGTGAAAACCATCAAATTGTAATCATCATGATGGACGTTCTTTAGCTATGCTAATGGTGGGATATAATGAGTACGATGATGATGATGGACGTTCCTTTGTATGTTTAAAACTATTCTATAATATTATAATTATCTTCTAAATCTAGCGTATGCATTTTATTTTGCTATGTGGATATTCAATGTTGGCAATCAGTTTACAGTTAACTTTGAGCATTTTACTGTAAATCTTTATAGAGTCAAAAGTTAGATTATAAACTTTGAGTGGTACCTGATAGAGTGATATGTTCGGATTGATTTGGAATAATTTTTTGCAAACTGATCTCTTTCTATTTTCCTTGGGCTTCTACTTGATTCACCTGAAGTATTAGAAACTAGCATTGTTTCTTGCAGTTCCCGCATCATGATCTAACTCTAGAAGCAGCTTCTCCTGGACTTTTTGTTGACAAGGATGGGACTTTCTGGGATGTCCCATTGACCATTGCAATTGATCTGGCATCGGTTGCTTCTTCTGATAGTGGCCCAAGTTACCACATCTGCATCAACCATAATGCTGGACCGACAAAACAATTTGGAAGCCATGAAAATGGTGCAATGGCTCTCTCTTTACAGCCTGGTTTGTCTTTAACAACTGCATTTTCTTTAAGAAATAGCATTGACATATGGAGAAGCAGAGCACCAAAGGTGAAAATGGTGCAACCATATGACATATTCTTATCTAATCCTCATATTTCAGCAACAGGAATCATTGGTAAGCAATGCTGGCGTGTTCAACTGCAATTTTGTTGATACAGATTACAGATTCCGTGTTCTCTTATATTTTGACTTGCAGGAGGTGTGATGACTGCCTGTTTGGGAGATAATTCAGTTAGAGCGCCACCTGGTGATGGTTTGGATGGTTCTTGTTGTAAAGGATTTGGTCTTGGTGTGAGGAGGGGAAACTCTGCTATTTTAGCTGATTCATTTGCAACAGTTTCACTATCTGTACAGCATGGAACTTTCCAGAAGATGTTTCTTGATTTAACTCGTTTTCAGGCCCTTCTCGATTTCCCCTCTGGTGCCATTTTTTTTTCAGGTGCTGCTAGTTTGGCAAAAGATGTGTACAATTCTCGAGTACCTAATCTAAAAGCCGTTCAGAAAATTTGTCCAAACACCACACTTTCATTTCAGCAGCAGGTACAAACTTTAATGTCTCTGTAATATGTGTTAACCGACCTCTGAATATTTGCTCTAATTCAAGGAAATGTCACTAAATAGTAACCAAGGGTGTGTTATTACCATAGGAATTAGCATGTGATTTTATATTAAACATGAAATTTGTTAGTTGCGTTAGTATGATTTCTCTTTATTATATGCTTTGATTTACTATATTGCATGAGTTTCAAATATTATATTGTTTTTGTCTAATCTTTTATCATATTGTATATTGATGTGCTCCCAGAGTCGAAGACGATAAACTAGTCAGTTTTGGGAATATAACTGAATCCTAATGCATAAACCAAACAACATGTTTAAAATAATTTAATCTAATATCATTCTACCCTGCCAGACGCTAGTAATCCCATGCCCTTAATGATTCCACCAAGGGTGTTAAAAACTATTTTTCTTAGAGGTTTAACAACTCAAGTTTCAATTTTGTATTATTGGTTGCAAGTGAATGATGATTTGACATGGTGCAGCTCGTTGGACCTTTCAGCTTCAGGGTGGATACTGCAGTAGAGTTGGATTTTAAAAAAGGTGAGACTGAGAGGTTTCTGAAAGTGAAGGATCCTGTATTTGCAATAGAATATGCACTGCAAGTTCTTGGTTCTGCAAAAGCTATTGCTTGGTACTCGCCAAGGCAGCAAGAGTTCATGATCGAGCTTCGCTTTTTTGAAACCTGAGTCTGCTCTATCAGCTGCTCTAGTTTCTTGTTTTCTATCAACTGTTTAGTCAAAATATTTGGTTCTTGATTCAAGGGTTATAGCTATTGATGAAGTGCTTAAAATCTTATACCCAGATCAAATTGATTGATGCACATTGACTCTATCTAGCTAGTTGATGAGGTAATAGCTTACCAAGGCGATGATCAGTAGCTAGTCCGAGAGGATGATCAACCACACTGGGACTGAGACACGGCCCAGACTCCTACTGGAGGCAGCAATGGGGAACCCAACAGCAGAAGGATTTTATTAGAACTCGCATGAGAGAATAGTGGAAATAGTAATATTCTATCCACTTTGGAACACACATAAGTTCCAGATTGTACCCGTAAGTTAGAGGAGTTCAACAAATATATGCTTCGCTAACTAGAAAAATGAGTATGACAGAATTGCTCTCAAGGACGTAGAGTACTTCGCAAGAATCATCCCTCTTACTGCCGGGGCGCATTGAAGTATCAATTTTACTCTCTAAAAGTTCCAAAGTTTGATAATAAAAAATAGTGGTAACTTTATAAAATAATAACCAAGTTTCTCAAGTATTCTAATAAAGTCATCTATCCTTTTTAAAGTCACTCAATTTTCACCAAGTGTTTTAATCATATGTAATTTTTTTAGAAATATTTAAATTTTTTAAAATTAATCAAGGCAAATGAAACATTTAATTCATACATTGGGATTTAGTTATTATTTTTTCTTAATTTGATATACATCTAAAAATTATGAAACTTTGTTATTAATTTGTGAATTTTTTTTATAATTATATCTTATTTCAAGTTAATTAAGAAAAAGGTTTCCCTTGTTATTAATAAAGATCCGTATATGTTTTATTTGTCTCAATTAATTTTAAAAAATTTAAACAATTTTTAAAAAATCACATGATTGACACACATAATGAAAGTTAAGTGACTTTAGAATGGAAAAAAAACTTAGAGAGACTTTAATGAAACATTAAGAAACCTTTTTACTTAAAAATACAACTACCTAAAAGCTACAAAATAATTAGAAGAGAGCCTAACTCGAGTCTCAGCCCACATATCTTCTTTTGGTTCAATGAGCTATGAGAGTGCACAGGTTTGATCATGTCAAATACGTTTTTCAATCTTGATTTTGATCAAAAGATCATATGCTTACTTGACTAGGATTGTTCTTTTTTGCTATTTGAAACACAATGGTTTAATCTTGCTTGCTTTCTAACCTTGACCAAATTTCGTCTTTTCTTGCTATTTGAATCAAAAGAATTCTATTTGCTCATGCTATTTGAACCAAAAGAATTATATTCGATCTTGGTTTTTTTTTCCCATCTATGGTTATAAGGATTTAGAATAGGATGATCACAGGTAGGCCTGTAAACGAACCGAATGAACATGAACACGAACACATTAACTATAATACCCGTAAAAACGTAACAAGAAAATATATAAATAAAATGCTAAAATATATATATATTGTTAATTAACTCAATAAACGAAATCAAATAATAAATACGACCAACAATGTTCAGACAAATTAAATTACATGCTACGAGGAAATAACGAGTTAATAACCGAACCATTTAATTTAACAAATTAGAATTTTGTTTGAAAACTGACCCATACCCAAACCGTAATATAATTTAATTTATTACATAATCTATATTACATACATATATTGTATTAAAAAAAAAGAAAAGAAAAAAAATATCTTCCTTTGGAAGCTAAGTAAACCGACGTAATATATGTTTAATATATATATAGAAAAGAAGATATTATGGTGAAGTTCAGCCACAAAACTTTTCTACCTCAAAACGTGTCATTCGTTTCTACCATCTGAAAACCGAGCAGTAGCCTTGCTCGCCGGAACCATCATCGGGTTCTGCCGGAAACAAAACCGTCACGCGAAACTGCTAGTCACGATCTTTCATGGTATTACGAGCTATATGAGTTAAGGTAACGATGTAAATTCCATGTATTATCTATAGTTAAAATAGAATTATAGTTAATTATGCGACTTAGGCATAAGAACGGGATGGGATCGCCGGTAAATGGTTGTGAAACCATTTCAGTCGGAGACTAAATAAAGAAAGAAGAAGGTGGAGCCGAAGGATTAAATGTTACATACTTAACAAATGAAAAAGAACACAACATCTGATCTAGATCAACCGGTTAGGAACTACATGTTTAGGTTAAAGGTCGCGGGTTCTACTCACACCTCGCGCACCTTTTTCATTTCTGGTTTATTTTGGGCAAGATACGATTACAAACACTACTGTTACAATTGGACCCCTACTCCAATAGGTTAACAACATATATAAAAAAAAGAAAAAGGAAGGTCTCTAATTAAAAACCCTTTCAAATTAGTATTTGAGATTATTTTTATAACTAAATAAATATTTATCAAATATCAATTGTGTTTAAACCGGCTAAGTCTTGAAAATCCGTTTCAAGAGGTCACGAATTCGAGTTCTATCCAAAACAACTTTTTAATTGTTTCATTATAAAAGTGTGTAAATCATAACCGTTCCGATCAAAAACGTTAGAAATCTCTAACTTACAAAATTAAAGAATATTTACAAATATTAATCAAGGAGTTAGTAAAAGAAACCAATTCGACCGGGTTAACGTTAAAATGTCTAAATTACCAAAAATCTAACCGATTACGCATAAGAATTAATTCGTCTATACTAACGTGAAGTCACATAAAAACACAGATTTCTGAAATCGTCGGAGAATTGGATTGCGTGCGTATTTATCTCATTACTTGTTGCATTAATTTTTAAGTCTAAGGTACGGATTCTGTTTATTTAAATCATAGTATTTTATGTTCTGTAATATGTTTCTGTAAATCTTTCTATAAAATCATAGCCAGAATAATTCAATTCCTCCTCCTCCGCTATATCCACCTCCTCATATTCCAGATCCTCCACCGATTAGGCCCGAAAATCATATATACAACACGACCTCAGAAATTCATGAGTGGCTGACCAGATTTTAGAAACAAAAGCCACGATCTTTTAGTTCTGCTCCTGATCCTATGGATGCATGTAATTGGATTATGCACATAGAGAAGATTTTTGAGGTTTTGGGTGTTGAGGAACAGTATAAAGTAAGGCTTGCAGCATACAAACTGGAGGATGATGCGCAATCATGGTGGAGAGGGATTAAGCATGCACATGGCGGAGATGTGTATGCAGCTATGTTGGCTTGGAATGAATTCAAAGAAATATTTTATCGGCAATACTTCCCAATCTCTCACCAAGAAAAGTATTATCGGGAGTATGCCACCATTGCTCAGAGAGATGATGAGCCAATGAGAGAATTCATGGCTCGATTTACACGGTTAGCTAGTTTTCTGGGAGAGGCAGCAGGAAATCAACAAATGCAAGCTAACAAACTGAAATGGGCAGTGTGTGAAAGGTTTAGGAAAATGATAGTGATGATGAAGTTTAATAACATCACTGAAGTTGCTGATGCTGTTCAAACTCTTGAGTTGGCTGAACAGGTGAAACCATCTGGAGAAAGTAAAAAGAGGGAACTTGAAGGTGATAGTATTTCGTATCCTGGACAATCATCATCACAAAGTTCTTATTCAAAAAGCTATAAACCAAAATTTAATCAAAATCAATATTCTGGGTATAACCGTAATCAGTTTCAACAGCATAACTCTCAACCATTTCGGTTTGGTTTTCCTAAGCCACCTCAAAACAAACCAAATCAGAACCGAACTCTAGTGCCTTATGTTAACAATCGTGCTCAACCACTTAATCAATACCCAAATCCACCTCCACCATGCACCACTTGTGGTAAACCTCACCGAGGCATATGTTGTTTTACTAGAGGTTTATGTTTTAGATGTGGACAAACCGGTCACTTGGTTAAGGATTGTCCTCAGCCGGATACGAGGGCTAATATTGGCGGAAACCCTGGTAGAAATACTGCTGGCGGAAGAGTCTTTGCACTGACTGCACACGATGCTGCAAAGACACCATGTGCGAATTTCTGTAAAGCTAAATTTCTGTAATATATCTGTGTTATTTAACTTTAATTCTCTGTAATTAAACTTGTCTTACCTAGTTAGTACTAATTTAGGTATTATTTCTGGTATTCTCCGTTATGGCGTACGTGACATATATGTGTTATTTGACACGGGTGCTACACATTCAATAGTGTCTAATCTTTTTACTAAGTATCTCATGATTACACCAACTATTCTGAAACCTGCACTGGTTATTACCACTCCTGTCGGAGATTCGACTCCTATTTCACACATGTTCTGCGATTGTCCGATTCAGTTCGAATCTATTATCCGAAAGGCTGATTTATTTCCGATGCAAATAAATGATTTTGACATGGTTTTGGGTATGGATTGGTTATCCAAGCACCGAGTCACCATAGATTGTCAAACACGTCGTGTACTGTTTGGCGATCCGATGAATCCTTTGCTTGTTTATCAAGGAACTCAACCACGTAAACCTCTGAAAATAATCTCAGCTCTCAAAGCTCAAAAGTTTCTATCTCATGGTTGTGTCGGATTTTTAGCTTCAGTAAAAGTTGATTCTGAAAATGAACTTAGCATTTCAGATCATCCGATTGTTTGTGAATATCCTGACGTTTTTCCTGAAAAATTGTCTGGTGTTCCACCTGACCGTGAAGTTGAATTCACTATTGATGTTGTCCCTGGTGCTGAACCAATTTCCAAAGCACCGTATCGTATGGCACCAACAGAACTTAAGGAGTTGAAGGAACAATTAGAAGAGTTATTGGATCTAGGATTCATTCGACGCAGTGTTTCACCATGGGGTGCACCGGTATTATTCGTTAAAAAGAAAGATGGCACAATGAGATTGTGTATAGATTATCGTGAACTCAATAAGATTACCATCCGCAATCGATATCCGTTGTCGCGCATTGATGACTTGTTTGATCAACTCCAAGGTGCTAAATTCTTTTCAAAAATTGATCTGAGGTCTGGTTACCATCAATTAAAAATCAAGGACTCAGATATTTCTAAATCTGCTTTTCTCACTCGATATGGCCACTATGAGTTTGTAGTGATGCCATTTGGATTAACCAATGCTCCAGCCGTGTTCATGGATTTGATGAACCGGGTATTTCATGATTTTCTTGACAAGTTTGTCATTGTATTCATTGATGATATTCTTGTATACTCGAAAAGTAAGAAAGAACATGAAGAACATCTTCGAGCAGTACTCGAAACCTTACGACAAAAGAAGCTATAAGCAAAATTTTCAAAGTGTGACTTCTGGCTTGATAAAGTTGCATTTCTGGCTGAAGGAATTATGATGGACCCAGCAAAGATTGAAGCTATCACAAAATGGCCTACACCTACCTCGGTTACAGAAATCCGAAGCTTTTTGGGCCTAGCAGGCTATTATCGTAGATTTGTTGAAGGATTATCGAAGATTGTTTTACCTCTTACTCAACTGCTAAGAAAAGGAGTCAAGTATTCTTGGAATAATGAACGTGAGAAGAGTTTCCAAGAATTGAAGAAAAGATTTGTATCTGCCCCGATTCTCAGTTTACCTTCGGGCACAGGAGGCTACCAAATTTATAGTGACGCTTCTAAGAAACGATTAGGTTGTGTGTTGATGCAACATGGTAAGGTTATTGCTTATGCTTCTCGGCAATTGAAACCTTATGAGGTTAATTATCCAACACATGATCTCGAGTTAGCAGCTGTTATTTTTGCATTGAAGATCTGGAGACATTAATTATATGGAGATTCTTGTGACATTTTCACCGATCACAAGAGCTTGAAGTATATCTTAAATCAGAAAGAGTTAAACATACGTCAGAGACGTTGGTTAGAATTGTTGAAAGACTACGATGCAAATATTCAATATCATCCGGGAAAAGCTAATGTTGTTGCTGATGCCCTTAGCCCGAAAGATGATATCGTCTTTGCAATTACAACGAGAGATTATTAGTGATCTTGAAAGACTGAATATTGGCTTTCAAGTAGGTAACTCAGATGGGTACCTTGCCAAATTTCAGAGCGAGTCTGATTTAATCTCTCGAATTAAAGAATCTCAAAAAGAAGACGGTGAGTTGTGGGCGATAACAGAGAACTTAGAAATCGGAAAACAATCTGAGTTCAGGATAGATGAAAATGGAGTCATATGGTGTGGCAAATGACTATGTGTTCCTGATAATGCAGCACTTCGGGAATCATTATTATCCGAGGCACATAGTTCACCATTTTCAATTCATCCCGCAGGAGATCCGGACCCTTTTTTTCTGATCCTTCGATAAAAAGATTCATTCTCTTCATAAAAAATAGGAAATAGAACCAATAAAACCAATAAAGATGTCGTTTTCCATTCATACCTGGAGTTGAATACCCCATTCAAGAATTGTTTTGGATCCAATCCATAGGAATCAATAGAAAAGGCAAATCCCTTATCATACACCAGATCCGGCTCGGTTATTGATAGAGTGAAGAAATCTGCCATTTCTTGAAATCTCTCTTCTGATTCAAAATCGTGGTGTAACGTGTATCCTCCCCTGTTCCGGTCATGGAATAGATGAAATAAATCAAAAA
>CM018686.1:48575920-48594372 GCA_009363875.1 Mikania micrantha
TAACAAGTATAAAACTAACAAATTATTTGTAACAAGTTGTAACGAATTTAGGTTTACATTGTTGTATAATAAATAGGGGTTAAGTTTAAGAGTGTAAACGAGCCAAGCCGATCCCGAGCTCGTTAATTACGTTATATTCTTGACTAGGTTTTTTTTATTTTTTCCGGATGCTCGTTAATTACGTTATATTCTTGATTTTGTAACGAATTTTGGTTTTTAAAGTACTAAAATGTATTTACAATCTTGTAAATATAATTTTTAAACTATGAAAATGTATTTACAATCTTGTATATATAACGAATTTTGGTTTTTATCAACAAAATGTTATATTATTTTTTTAAAGTATTAAAACGTATTACAATGTAGTAGATATAACGAATTTTGGTTTTATCAACAAAATGATATAGTATTTTTTTTAAAGTATTAAAATGTATTTACACTCTTGTAGATATAACGAATTTTGGTTTTATCAACAAAATGTTATAGTATTTTTTAAAGTATTAAAATCTATTTACAATCTTGTAAATATAAATTTTTTAAAGTATTAAAACTTATTTACAATCTTGTATATATAACGAATTTTGGTTTTTATGAACAAAATGTTATATAATTTTTTTTAAAGTATTAAATGTCTTTACAATCTTGTAGATATAATTTTTTTAAAGTATTAAAACGTATTTATAATCTAGTAGATATAACGAATTTTGGTTTTTATCAACAAAATGTTATACTATTTTTTTTAAAGTATTAAAATGTATTTACAATCTTGTAAATATAATTTTTTTATAGTATTAAAATGAATTTACAATTTTGTAGATATAACGAATTTTTGAGCATCCGGAAAAAATAAAAAAACCTAGTCAAGAATATAACGTAATTAACTAGCTCGGGATCGGCTTGAGTCGTTTACATTCTTAAACGTAAACCCTATTTATTCTACAACAATGTAAACCCAAATTCGTTACAACTCGTTACGAATAATTTGTAATTTTTATACTTGTTACATTGGTGTAAATACGAACATACGAAAAAAAATAAAAAAACCTAGTCAAGACTATAACGGAATTAAAGAGAAAAATAAGACGAGTAAAATGGTGCAATTTTTATAAAATAATATTATAGCATAAAAAAGTTTAAGAGTGTAAACGAGTTGTAACGAATTATTTGTAACGAATTATTTGTAAAACTAACAAATTATTTGTAACGAGTTGTAACGAATTATTTGGGTTTTTATCAACAAAATGTTATACTATTTTTTTTAAAGTATTAAAATGTATTTACAATCTTGTAAATATAATTTTTTTTATAGTATTAAAATGAATTTACAATTTTGTAGATATAACGAATTTTTGAGCATCCGGAAAAAATAAAAAAACCTAGTCAAGAATATAACGTAATTAACTAGCTCGGGATCGGCTTGGGTCGTTTACACTCTTAAACGTAAACCCTATTTATTCTACAACAATGTAAACCGAAATTCGTTACAACTCGTTACAAATAATTTGTTATTTTTATACTTGTTACATTGGTGTAAATACGAACATACGAAAAAAAATAAAAAAACCTAGTCAAGACTATAACGGAATTAAAGAGAAAAATAAGACGAGTAAAATGGTGCAATTTTTATAAAAAAATATTATAGCATAAAAAAGTTATGGATGTATAAAAAAAGAGGGGGTAAAGTATTTAATATAGCAAATTACTACTTTACCCTTACCAAATAATAAAAGAAAAAGCCATTTGTTTATTTCTGATTGGCTAATGAGGGTTAATGGGTTAGTGCCATAAACGAGGGTTAGCATTTGAACCCAATCCTATATATATATATACATATATATATATATATATATATACATATATATATATAGGGATTGAATCCTATGAAAACCCAACCTTAGAGAGAAAACCCTTAAACTATATGTGAGCCACTCATTTGGAATCTTGAAAATCAATATGTGGTCCAAATTAAACCTGAATAAAAACTTAGGATTTGAATAAACAAATCATTTTTAATGTGGGTTAATGTGGACCACATATTTATTTTCAAGATTCCAAATGAGTGGCTCACATAGGGTTTAAGGGTTTTCTCTTTAAGGTTGGGTTTTCATTGGATTCAATTCCTATATATATATATATATATATATTTATATATATATATATGACTTTTTTTGAATTAATAATAAAAATGTAAATTAACCTTTCCACACATTTAATCTACATCATACAGTTTTTTTAATTATTTTTTTTAGAATGAATAGTTTAACTCTCTAAGTAACATTATATGTGTATCTATACTACTATATCATACATATTAAAAGGACAAAATAGTAATTTGATTAAATTTTTTAAATTTAAGAGTTTTACAACTATTATAGCACATGGTACAATTTTTAAAAATCTACATTAACTATTTTATTTCTCTTTTCAATTTATAGTGAGATGAAGTGATTATAAGAGAAAAAATCTCTAAAAACAAATAAATAATTTCTTATCATTTTTTGTTCACTTGACCCGTTATGTTAAAAACTAAAGTCATTTTTAGTTAATTACTAAATTATCAAAAAATTGCTTTTTTTATAGCTATCACTCAAAAGCAAACCATACGAACCTTTAAAATCATTTAACTTATGTTTTGTGTATACTGTTGCATCACGCGAATACCATACTAGTATATTTTAATTTATTTAGCGAGTGTGTGAGAGACAAGTGTGGCACTATAAGAACATCATGTCAAATCAAACACCCTTCCAAAACATAAATTTTACATCTTAGAACTCCAGTTTATAACTATAACCTTCAACGATCGCCATATTATTCTTATAGTTGCTAAATTATTGGCGCCGTACGACTTGATCCTCTACAATACATGATATATATATATATATAATGACTTAGTTCCATAAGTCATTGTACATAGAGTTTCCTGTAGCGTTCTCTTCGCTAAAACCATCTAGCCGGGGTGGGCTAAGAAGCATCCCTTCAGCCATATTTGCTAAAACATTCGGCATATCGAAAATCAAATCCTCATCCACAAATGTGCCCCCTCCATAAACAGGTGGTTCATTTGTAACCGGATAATGACCATGATCATGATAATGACCGTGACCGTGATCGTGATAATGACCATGATCATGATAATGACCATGATCATGACCATGACTATGATCATGACCATGATCATGGCTATGACCAAGTCCACCTATAAAGGCATCCATAGCTGCCCCGGCTGCTGCAGCAGCACCAGCCGCGGCAGCTTGGATGTCACGTGGAGAAGAAGAAGCCGGAACAGGCAATGAAGAAACGGAATTCGGGAAGTTAAGCTCAGCATCTACACCTTTGAGTGCCAATGCTGCAACATCATACGCAACCGCTGCCATTTCAGGAGTGGCAAATGTCCCAAGCCAGATACGGTTGGGCGATTTTGGCTCCCGGATCTCGGATACCCATTTTCCATTGCTTCTTCTTTGCCTCACACCGCGATACTTCACATGTTTACCTGAAAAACTTGAAGTAGAAGAATTGGTATCATAATTGGACATTTTTCTTCTTACTGGATCGTTTGCATGAAAGCGAACAAGTGCGTTTGGCGATGAGGATGAGGATGAGGATGAAGATCATGATCGACGCCATGCATATATATAGGGATCGGCCGCGATAGATCACAAACGGCAGAGGGTGGAGGATGGATGCAAACCAGTAGGAGATGAACTGCATTTTGTTAGGTTTTGAGGTGTAAGGCAAAGTTTATGATGGATGGATGTATGTAATTATAAAAGGGAGATTGAGGATAAATTAATCCGATTACATGGGTTGAATCTATGTTTATGGGTCCTTTTGTGACATTAGAAGTAGTGAACTGACAGCTGATACTTGATATCCACTTAACATTTTTCATTTCACCACTTCTAAGTTTCAAAATTTGCATTTTAGCCCCTTGCTTCTTTCAAGTTGTTTTATTTCACCACTAATTCTAAGTTTGATATTTTGCATATCTGCCCTTGCTTCACCACTTCTATATGATAATACAAAAAAAAAGTAAATTATGGTTTTGACCTATTTAGTTTAAGCGTATTTCAACTCAAAATAAAATATTTTATTAATTTAGTCCCATGTGGTTTTAAAGAATTAACGTTTTGACCTACGATCATAGTTAGGTTTCGGGGCAAAACCGTTATAATAGATATATTTGAGGGAAAAAACCGTAAGTTATTTAAATCACAGAGGCTGCATTGATAAAAGATTATATTTTGAGTTGAAATACTTAAGACACTTAATACACATGAGCCAAAAAACGTAATTTAATCAAAAAAAATTATATATATGGTAAGTTATTATAATTGTATATGGAAGTAGCAACTGCGTGAATGAATATTATTAAAAACTAGTCATACCATAACAAAGATATTATAATAAACTCTTTTAAGAAAATTTTGTGTAGGTGTTTTTTTTTTTTATTAAATTGGACATTTTACCCGTTCTCCATAGTATTACTAGTTAAAACAAATGACACCATAATTCGAGTTTGTGTAATTGTGTGTGTATACAAAAGGTTAGTACCCAGAGTCGGCCTCGAGAATGAAAAAATATCCGGCTTTGAGGCAAAAAAAAAAAATTCAGACCCTCTTAAAAAAATGAACTTAATAATTTATATATAAAATTAATAATGTAATATATTAAAAAAAATTAAAATTTCTGGCCCTTTAAAAGGTTAGGCTCTAAGTTGTCGCTCACCTCGCCTCTCCCTCTAGCCGGCCCTGTTAGTACCTATATAATACACGGATTTAATAAAATATATGATAAATATTCATCAATAAAAATATACAAAATAGATGATTATTTAAATATAAATTATGATTTAAAATCTCATATAATTTAATATTTTAAATAATAAGATAATAATATTATCTTTTAAAATACAATATATTTTTTAATTTGCTTCTATAAACATTTCATTTGAATTGATTTATATTGATACACTTTATTTATTATAAATATTAATAAATTTATAATATTTGATGTATACATAACTCCTGAAAATAATTTTCACTATATGATGAGTAATACCAGCTCTCCAATCCTAGAATCAGGTAAGATTTTACAACTTCAGCAATCATGACGAAAAGAATTACATATATCACTAAACCATAATATAATTTATAATAATATGATAAGGGACCCTACTAATAGTAAATGCCTCGACTGATGATTATTTTTATATTTATTCACGGAAAGTTGATGCTTAAAAGTTGGACTGCTTTTCGTTAATATTATATTATTTTAACATACTTTAACGTAACAAAATTTAAAAATAAATAGTTATACTTTGATTTTATTAATTAAAAAGTAATTTTATTGTACTTTAACTAATATGTATATATATATATATAAATTAATTTTATTTAACTTTCCTGAAAATAAAAAAACTTGGAAGGATAAATAGGGTTCTCAACTATTTTTACTTTCAATTTATTGTGTATAAATTAATTTCTATGTTGACTTCTTCTATTAGAGTTTCATTTATGTAATAATTTAATATAAGCTATTATGCATATCTATACTATACAATAAATAGAGGTTTTAAGAGGACACATGTCAATTTTTAGACTACCAAAAAGTTGGTCTTTCCTCCTCTCTCTCCTATTTAATATTTATATGCTATCATTTATTAAATTTTGATTTTTTTTCATACAATATCTCTCCTATTAGATATTAATGATTTTATTAAACTTGATAGATATTAAATAATATGATTACACCATAAATAAATTCTTTATTTACTTAAAAAAATATTTGAAAACTATATATTATGTTAGTTAAAATAAATAATTTTAAAATTTATTTATTTAACATGTGTAATACACATTTTTATCCTAGTTGATATTCAAACAAACATAGCTCTTTCGAAAAAAAATTATTTTTCCTCGTATTTCCACTTATTCCCGCTTTTGAAAATTACTTTTGTGAGTACCGGTGTTGTAAAACTCGGGTTAAGTGACTGGGTTTTGATTAGTACTTGATATTAGCTTGAGACATTTTTTTCAACTTAATCAACATAACCTAGAATCGGTTAAACACGAAGCAACTCATAGTAGATCTAGCAAGTCAACTTTTAATCTTTTCGACCGATTTTCTTTGGCTTCACCGATTATTGTTGATTTTTGTCTATTTTATGAATATATTTTAGATTGTCTTTAATGCGCTTGTAGAGAAGGCGCACGTCTTTGACACGGGAGAGGTCACACGTGAGGATTCGCACGTCTTGACATGTGTTGCATGTTGAGAGGGAAGAGAGATATTAATGCATGTAAGAATGATGAGTTATGAATAAAAAGAGAAGAACATATGCATGTGAGAACAATGATTAAAAAACTAAGGTGACAATAATAAATATGATGCATGTTTTAAGTGCACCATTTTACATTGCGGTGAATCTTAGAAGATGAGAACTAAATAAATAGTATGTCTCTAATATTAGAAAATGAATTTTAAGTTATGAAATATTTTATTATTTTAAAATGTGTCCTTTTGTTCTATCTTAGTAATCATTTTATCTATTATAAATATTTATGAATATATGATATTTGACATATGCATAATTTCCCAATAATTTTTTTTTGAACGACTAAGCTTACTTCCTCCTAATTACCCCATAATTACACCCTTGCATGTGATTGAACTTATTACCTCTCATTCTAAGAGGCAAACCTTTACCAAGTGAGCTAATCACACATTGACATAATTTCTCAATAATCAATTTCTTTATAATTTATCTAAGACGAGTACTAGTAACTCTTTAATTAATCGATGTTTAGCAACTTATGACAAGTTGAATAAAAGATATCAAAAAGTATAATATAAATACGTTATTATCTTGTATATTATACATTTTAAATAAAAGTATAATAAATAATTACAAATGAAAATTTGTACAATATAAAATGATTTTTTTAATATTAAATATGATTAAAATTTCGTATAATTTAATATCTGAAGTACTAAAATAATATTATTATTTCTTTTAACACTATTTTTTTTCAAAATTTGTTTCTTTAAGCATTTCATTTAAAAATTGGTTTTAAAAATTTTATATTTCGCAATAGTTTTGTTCTTTTAAATGTGTTTTTCATATTAATATATTTTAAGGTATTAATATTTTTTTAATTATAAAGATATGTGAAATATATATTAAATTTATTTAATAAGATAATCAAAGCTAAAGTTGTCTATAAACATGTCATGCATCTACATAAATCTTAATCTATTAAAAATAAATAAGTCTCTTAACCTAAAAAGTTTAAGAAATATCTTGAGCCATTAGATCATTAATCAATGTCTGTGATTAAATCAAGTTGTTGGAGTGTATTTTAGTAATGACTGCTTTTGTTGACTTTTTGTCAAGTTCCCCCACTTTGTTTAAACGTTCATAACTTTTACATACGAAATTATTTTGGAAGAAAAATATACCATAAAAACGAACATTTTTTATCTTCAAAATTAGTAGTGTACTGCAAATAGAAAAAAAATATTTTTTACTTCATTGTGTCTTTTGTGCAGATCACTGTGTCTTTTGTACTAGTTATTGTGTTTTTTTTTTGCTTTTACTCAATGTTTTGTTTTCCTGAACATTTTAAGACACAATGATGTCGTATAATACATGATGTTAAGCAAGGATGACACAATGAAAAGTATGAATAACACAAGGATCTTTAAAAATGCACAATTACCTATTGTAAATACACAAAGACGAGTATGAACAATTTTGTACAGGTTATTGAGTCTTTTGTTTAGGTCATTGTGTCTTTTGTACATGTTCATTGTGTCTTTTGTGTTTATTTTCAATATTGTGTTTTCCTAAACAATTTAAGACACAATAATGTTGTATAATACATAATGTTAAGCAAGGATGAAACAATAACGAATATGAATAACACAATGACCTTTATATAAAGACACAATTACATGTAAAAATACACAATGATGAGGATAATAATTTGTACAGGTCATTGTGCCTTTTGTAGATGTCATTATGTCTTTTGTATATGTAATTGTGTTTTTTATGTTTCTGTTCAATGTTCTGTTTTCACGAACAATTGAAGACACAATGATGTTGCAGAATACATAATGTTAAGCAAGAATAACATAATGACAAGTTTGAATAAAACAACGATCTTTAAAAAAGATACAGTTTACCTGTAAAAAAACACAATTACCTGTAAGAAAATACAAAAAAAGATAATTATACACAAACGTTTAAAAAAGACACAATGACGATAATTAGACACAATATATCAAAATTATACTCATTTTAAATATAAAAAAGTGCTCGTTTTTTATATATATTTTTTAAAAAAATAATATTGTATGTAAAAGTTATGAACATTTAAAAGATGTGAGGGAAAGTGGTTAAGACTAAATATTCATCTTAAATTTGATCTTTTGATATAATGATCAATAATCTTTTTTAGTCTTTTTACGATAAGTAGACTATTTAGTTTAACTCAATCATATATAATATATAATAATATGAAAAGGGACCCGTCGAATATTAAATGTCTCGACGGATGAATTTTTTATTTTTATTCACCTAAGGTAGTGATTTTTAAAAGCTGAATTAATGCTGGTTAATATATTGGTTTAACATACTTTTATACTATAAGATTTAAAAGTAAGAACAAAAAAATGTTTGACAACCGGCTCAAAGAACAAAAACTAAAGAAATCTTATTTGAGTTATTTTTAGGAGTGTAAACAAATGAGCCGAGCTCGGATCAATGAAATTCTCGTACAAAGGCTTAAACAAGTTTGAGCCTTGAAATATTACTCGTTTAGTTATGAAGCTCGAGGTTGACATGTCAAGCTCGAGCCGGCCCACAAGCCTAATTTTTTTTTTTATTTATATAATTTTTATTTAGTTAAATAAATGTACATTTATATAAATAAATGTTTATATAAAAATTATAATAAAATCATATATATTATATTATATGTGAAATTAAAATATAGTTAAAAATATGTAAATAGCTAATGATAAAAATTAATTAATTAATTAATAATTGAGTCAATTCAAGCTCATCATAAAACTTGAAAAGTTTTGCATAAGCCAAGCTCATGCGTTTTAATAATAAAGTTCTAAATAAGCCAAACTAGAGTTCGAGGCCTCTTAAGTCAAGATGAGTCAGGTGAATTATAACACTCGAGCTCGGCTCGTGTACACCTCTAACAATGATCATCTATTGCTATATTATTGAGAATTAAAAAGGGTGAAAAACAAATTTTTACATCTTTTAAATTCTACCAACTATTTATTGCAATCATCTTAGACAACACAAATTGTTTATAAAATAATAAACGTATTACTTTTGACCCAAAAATATAAAAAAGTCTTCATTCACTTCGTGATTATGGTTTGTTCATTATTCATTCCAAAATTGGTTCTTTATCTTGACACAATCTTAAGTAAATATCTTTCATTTTACCCCACTTTGGACATTCATCTACAAAGTGACCAATCTCAAACGTTGCTCTTATGACTTGTCCTATTAGATCATATCCATTCACTATCTTGATCTTTCCTAAAACCATAACCTCCTTCTTGGCCACAACCAAATACATCCTAATTTGAACTTCCACAATCACAATAATTACAATGTGTTTTTTCTCTTTTTTCCCTTTTAGCAAAGACCAACATCCCAAGAATATCTTCTTTTTTTTTTGTTGGGTCTCTTAACACATTTCTCATATGCCTTCAATTTCCAACAACTTCATCAAATGACATCATGTCCAACTCAAAACATTGTTACATCAAGTTCATGACTTGAATGAATGATTTAGGTATATAATCAAGCAAACGGGTCACCAAAACCTTTTCTTCAATCTTGTTTTTGAAGCTAGCCACTTAGTTTGCATTCAAAATCACCTATCATGTCATTCATTCATGTATAAGTTTTTGAGCTCCTTCCTTTATGTTTCAATCCTACCCATTCTTACCTAATCCACTCCCATAAATCGTTTTTAATCCCATTCTAAACTTGTTTTGCATATGTATAAGATGCCATTTATAGATTTAAGTTCTTTCGAGATGGCTTGAATCAAGAAAATCAAAAGACATATTTGAATTCTTTAGATAAATGGTAGCACCAACCGTTAGTTCAATAGCCTTTCATATGCCGTTTCCTCCATAATAGTCTTCAATTTAATATCCTACACATGATATATTGAATATATGCCATTGTCTTCTTCTTGTTTAAATAGAGTCAATACTCTTGATCCAATCTGCTACACCAATTTTTTCCTGGAACATAGATTAGTTTGTTTTTTCAGCAACGAAGCAAAACTAGATTCAAAGCCTCTTGTTTGACGAATCCTTGATGTCCATTTTTCGTTTAATTTGATCAGATTCTCCTAACAAATAAGAACAATTTGATGGGTTTCATCATTGGTAGCTAGGGTAAGTCAGGTATCGTATCCACGAGGAACATGTGGTCAGTGTTATATAATTCCGTTTAACTAATTAAATGCACTTAAGAAAATAAACTTGAATGCTGGATTTTGGTTTTTATGTAAAACAAAGTTAAGTAAACTAAACAAACGAATTAAAACAAAAGAGTTGTAAGCAATTAATGAAAAATGTGATCTCTCCAGGTTTCAATTTAGTAAAATAACTAGGTATGTCTTGATTTGTTAATTGGAAATCACATAGACATGATTCTTGCTTAGATTATTAAACAATTATGGTTTGGAACTGATGTCCTCGAAGGTGGTCTAAGAAAATAACTATAAACACTAACCTAGACTCAACTTAATTACAACGAGTTAAAACCGAAAATCCTAAACTAAACCACTACGACAGGCAAGTGTACCTATCAATTGTAGAATAGCTAACGAAAGTCCGGATATCGAACCCACGAGACACTGACTTAACAAAATAAGATTAGAAAATGATTAAAACAAATAGGGGGGTTTGGAATAAAAATGACAATTCAATTAAACTAATTACCCTAATTAAATTAGAAAAGGCAGATTCAACTAATAATTAAACCCTAAAACAAATTAATGATTTTAATTAAAAGAAATGGTTTACAGTTTTAGAAAAACCTAAATGAATGAGAAAAACTCTACTTAGGTAGAATTCCTGTTTGTTATTAGTGACACTATTGACTTTGTTTGATATGATGGAACTAGGATCTTAAACAGCAAAATATAAGTGACTTAATGGATTTTGGATTAATTACCAAATATAACCAAATAAGAAAACCTAATCTTGCACTAAACACACTAGTTAATTGAATCACCTCCCGGATTTTTCCAATAACACTTATGTACTCAAATGAACAAGTCACATTCCTGATTTTCTTATTCCAATACACCAAAGATGCAAGGAGTAATCTTAGAATGTCTAATTTGACACGAAATGACAATAACACTAAGTATTTCAATTAAACAACCCTCCCGGGTAATTATCATGAAAACCCTAATGCTAAAGATCACCCGACAAGTCTATAACCTTCCGGATTTTTAAACTTAGATACACAAAGAACCCTAAAAACATCAATTATATCTTTTCCTATGGCTAGTGATATCAAACAAGCCACAAACTAGTCATAACACCAAGTCGATGACCTAATACGTGTTTAACACCGAAAGACATTCAATAAACACGTATGGAACATGATATAAACTGATATAATCAAGATTAGATATGCAAAACTCATCAAAATGACACAATAAGATCTGTTACAAAAGTGTTTTCCATCATAAATCCAAACAATAGTCAATAATCATCAATAATCATTCAAACATTCATTCTAACCTAAGTAGAATCAAACTACTAGCCTACTAACATCATCATCAGTCAAGAAATCCCAGAAATATCATAACAAGATGAAATATAATACTGAAAATTAAGAACAATTGAGAACAAAGATTGACCAAGATGATATCACATAAAATCCAAGCTTTCTAGCCCTCCAATGCTTCCCAAATGCTTCCTCAAGCTCCTGGATAGCTCTCCTGCTTCAAAAATGGTCGAGTGATGATGAATGAAACGGCTGGTGAGCGTCTCCTATTTAATCTCGCTTGAATCTTGACTTTTTTCAAATTTCAAACCTGTCGCGTACCGCGGAGAATAATTCAAAATCACACCGCGTATCGCGATGGACAAAACAAGCGGGGAACCCCCGAAATCCTTCGCGTATCGCGAAGGTGAATTTCTTCCTCATCGCGTATTGCGATGACGTCATAATTATGAAAACTTGTCTTTTTCTCTTGATTTCAACCGGGACTCGATTCCTTCGGGTTTCGAACTCGATTTCCGCTCATTTCATTCGACAAGCCTGTAAAAACAATAAACATGTAAAAAGAATCTAAAAATAAACAAAAACGACATATTTACAACTTAAATCAACTAAAAACTATTAAAAACCGGATGTGTTTTACAACCCATCAAAAATACCCACACTTAAACATTTTTCGTCCTCGAAAAAGAATTGCAATGGAATCACAATCAGCAATTTAGTTTAAACTCAAAATTTTAAACACATACGCATTAACCACGATTGTCAGTATAATATATCCATTTAAACCAACAACTGATATATAGGTTCCCTAATCTTGATTCATTATGTTCAAATGATTCAATCAACTATAGGTATTACACTCAAGTCATATAGATCAACTTAATCCTGATAAAAGCTTTCAAGTTACCATTACATTCGAACAACCCAAATGAATTTAAAAATCAAACCTTAGATGGAATGGATGAAGATATGGGCATTTTGCTTATAAATTAATGAGCCTAACTTAGTGGTGTTTCACTCGGTTGCCATCCGGGGTATGACACATAAGCTGCAGCTCTTATTTTATTTTATTTTTTTTTCTGCAAGCTCAGCCCATTTAGTGGATTGATGGATGATGTTTCTTTTAATCAGGCGCCATACGTCTCGAATTTATTTTCATAAAAAGAGAAAATATGTGCCAGGTTTAATTTTAAAAACATTAAGTTGTTTGTTTGCAAAAGTTCCTCTAATCACAATTAAACAGTTTCAGAATCCCCATATTTCCCAAAGCAAAACCTATTAGCATCATGAAAATTAAGTAAATTATATCAATACTAGAGAACCTTTCTATCAGTTAGGTCTACTAACGTATCCCAAATTAGATGCGTAGTTTTAAACTTTTAAGAAAAACATAAAATTCCTGATTATACTATCATTTTCCATTTTAATGCAAAACCAATTCAAAGACTTTTTACAAAATTATATACAATATTTACAATTTAACCTAAAAAATTTAAAAATTCAAACTTAATTTACAATTAAACAACTAAAAATCTAAATAAAAATGAAAAAGATAAAAATAAAGAAAAGAAAATAAAAATTTGGAAAAGACTTAGCTGATTTCATGTAACAGCCGTGCTTGTCAAATCCAGAATAACACAATCGTATAGCATTCCATTCGTGATCGGGTTATTTGTAAGCCTGTTGATTGCCTTTCTACTACAATATATAAGTTATCACTACCCAACTGATAAGGGTAATTCAAACCAAACTGCAAATGAAGCTCTAAAAATCCACAAGATTAACTATATAAAAGAAAATTAAAAATAAAAGACTCAAACCTAACTAAAACTGACTTGATTATTTACAAATGACTCAAATTTAAAAATGAAAATCTTTTTGAATTTTTACCAATTATTTTTTTCAAAATTTAACTAAAAATTTACAACTTATTTACTAAAATTTTAAAAAAAAAATTTACAATTTTACACAAATCTCATACCCACACTTAAAATCACACATTGTCCTCAATGTGGAATATGAAATAATTAACAATTCAACATAAATATACAATTTACAATAATTACAACTTCCCTGATATGTGACAATTCCTCATAAGTCTTATCAACCGCCATCAAATCCAATCGCAATAACAAATAAGTTCCAACTTTGCATTCCGAACATTCACTATGAATATGGCAATCTACTAACACTCACAACAAACCATCAACATATACATTGATAATAATAAAAGAAAAACTGTACAAATGAAAATCAACCATAACAACCATAAAATATATACAACCAGTAATCAAAATACATCTAAGTTCAACATAAATTATCCAAATATATACAGACCATGAAGATAAAAACAAAAATAAAGAAAAATACAAAAGATACAACTACTACTGCTAAGATGCTGAAATCTAATCATGAGGCTCATCAGCATCTCCTCCTGGCTGCTGGGGCTGATCCGGAGCTCTAAACCACTCAGGAATCTCAACCCCTAAGTGTGTAAAAAGAAGGCGCATCATCTGAGCCAGCCTCTGGTGCTCCTCCCAAAGACTCTCTAAAGTAATGCGGGGAGGACGAGGCTGACGAAGGGGAAATATCTGTGGAGGCCTCTCTGCCCTATGTAAAATCCTCTGTCGCTCCGGTGACACCTGCCTCTGCAGAACCTCAACATCCGGGGTCCTCTCTGGTGCAGGCCTAGCTGGCATCCAAGTGGGTGGATCTGTCATAGTGCACATGCCAGCTAGCCTCATATCATCCAAACTATACCGCCCGTCACGGGCCCCTCTGTCAAAAATCGGCGTGGGAATCTGTTAAAGACTCCCAGCCTCATAGCAATCCCTCCAATATAGGGCCCAAGATCCAGTCTAGCCGTCGCCCCTCCACGGCGAATCCTCCCGAATGATGACAATAAAATACAGGCGAGGTTAGCCGGGCGACGGCTAATCATGCTGTACATACAAAACAGGTCCAGTTGGTTGCACTTCTCTGCACCGGCCCTGCGACCGATGAGAGTGCAACTAACCATCCTGTGGACATATCGAATGAGTGGATCACGAATCGAGGACTCGATAATCGCACTCGTAAACGGTCCATCAGCTATGGACGTCCAAAACTCCTCCAACTGACGCTCTGTAATGCCCAAATCACTGGGCTCCCTGACCACTGCCCTCAGGCTCTGAGCAAAGCCAGGCTCTCTCACCTGCTCTGCTGTGTAAAATCCCGTCGCAATCGCGAACTGCGGGATACTCATCGAAAATGTACGTCTGCCTAACGCAAACGATACAGCAGCAGGATCATCAAATGAGCCTGACATGTGACGAAATGTCGAGTGGAACTCAACTGTCAGCTCCATGTACTGGGGCCACCTGCAATCGAGGGCAGTCCTCCACTCGTCTCTAACAATAGCATCGAACTCATCAAGACGCCCTAACCTCTCTAGCAGCTCTCGATCAAAAGTACGGTGGTGGTAGTGCTCCATCGTCACAAATCTGTCACATCTAGTAGCCTCCTCTGTCCCCTGCTCGAACTGCAGGACAGTGTGATCTCTGAGAACACGGTCATCAATGGGTACCGCCTCATCCTCGTCAATAGGAGGATCTCCTCTGATGAATAGCTGATCTCCGAGCTCTCCTCCTCGACGAGCTCGATCCTCTGGCCCTCTTGGCCCCTGCAGCTGAACTCTCTGCTGCTCCAGACATCCTACAATAGCAGTTTACAAATATACAAAATACAGAACAATTTACAAATTAAACTAATTCAAAACCTAAATTTAACCTATTTACAATTTCTACAAAAATTTTCTATTTACAAAGTAAAATTTTAAAAATTTAAACCTATTTACAAAATTAAAAAAAAATTGAAAAAAAAAATGTTAAATTTATTTTACACAATTATTAAAATATTTTACAAAAAATTATTTACAAATTAAAATTTTATTTACAAAATTACAATGTTAAAATCTAAATTTTTATATTTACATATGTATACTAATAATGAAAACAAAAATTTTATTTACAAACATTATTAACAAAATTTACAAAAGATGTTAACCTAAATTTTATTATAGAAAAACTTAACTTTTTTTACAAAATTTAAATTTACAAAATTATTAAAAATAAAATATAATATAAGAAGTTATTTACAAAAAAAATTTTTATTTACAAATGTTTTCTGCGTAAAACAGATGGAAAAAGTGGGTTCCGGCCGCCGTCGCGTACCGCTAAGGGCTGGGCCGCGGTACGCGCCCCCCCCTTTCAAAACCAGGAAATCGATCGGCCTTCAATGTCGAAGATCCGAACCCCATTTCGTTCTAAATTCAACACAAATCAATCCTACTACGTATAATCTACAAAAATTTACAACAATTAAACTAAAACCTAAGAACTAAAACCTAAAATTGATAAAGAAAAAGAAAAAACTATACCTATTCGCGATTCGGTGGTTGGTGGTGTGGTGATCCGAAGAACCAGAGATGATGATGGTGATGGTGCGCGGCGGAGATTGTGGCGCACAGTGGTGATGGTTTCAACGGCGGTGACTGGTGGTAGCGCGATGGCACCGGTGGTGATCGACGGAGGTAACGGTGGTGAAGGGGGTTTCACAGTGGTGTAGTGGTGATGCTACGGTGGAGTTACGGCGGTGGTGTGGTGGTTAGTGGTGGAGATCGGTGGTAAAGTGGGGTATCGGTGATGATGATGGTGTGAATCCGGTGGTAGAGGGGTGGTGGTGGTGGTGGGGCTACGCGAAGAAGATAAAACCCTTTTATTATTTTTTTTCTTTCCCGAAATCCTCCGCGTATCGCGGAGGGTGATACTGGCTACATTACCGCGTACCGCGAAGAGTTTCGGAGCCTTTTGAATTTACTTAATTAACTAAAATAGAATAAAATAAAGTTAAACAAACTAAAAACTTACCTAAAAAATTTAAAAATTCTACTCTAAAAATATTACAAAAATAAAAATTCTAACACACAAAATAAAATTAAATAAAATAAAACACTACCTAAAAATTTTAAAAATTTTATTCTAATAATTTACAAAACTAAAAATTAATTACCTAAACGTACTAACTAAGATTAATTGCCTAAAATTTACAATCTAAACCTAATCGAGTTACGATGCGACTTAAATTTCGGTTTCAATGAGCGTAGACGTTTTAGGCAAAAACCGTAACGAATACCCACACTTAATTCCCAAAATAGTCCTATCGAAGAACACGAAAACACAAACATGCCAAAACAACACAACCTATATTACAAACTCTACAAATCAGGCACTATTCTCACTTACGCAACTCAAGGAGTGCTACCTCCTTCTCAGTACCGATCGGTCCTCCGATGTATAGCTTCAAACGATGCCCGTTAACCTTCCATGTCCGACCTTCTGATTCAAGCTCAACTGCTCCGTGTGGAAAGACCTCATGCACAACAAACGGTCCTTTCCATTTGGACTTCAACTTACCTGGAAATAACCGGAGCCTCGAATCATAAACTAGCACCTGATCACCCTTCCTAAACTCCTTCACACCTCTCAACTTACGATCGTGCAACGCTTCGTACGTTCTTTATAACTCCACGATCGTGCGTACGCCTCGTCACGCAACTCCTCTAACTCATGCAACTGCAGAAAGAAACCGATTCTTCACAGCACTCGGCAAATCAAGATTCACACTCTTCAACGCCCAAAACGCCTTATGCTCTAACTCCACTGGCAGATGACACGCTTTACCATAAATCATCCGAAAAGGTGTGGTCCCAATCGGATTCTTAAAAGCTGTCCTAAACGCCCACAACACCTCGTCTAGCCTATCTGCCCAATCCTTACGGTTTTCCCTATAGTCTTCTCAAGAATCTCTTCACACCCCTATTAGCATTCTCAACCTGGCCACTAGTCTGTGGATGATAGGCAGTTGACACTCGATGGGTCACCCCGTATCGTGCCAATACCTTCTCCAACTGTGCATTACAGAAATGCGTGCCTCTATCACTTATCAATGCCTTAGGGGTTCCAAACCTACAAAACAATCTCTTCAGAAATCCCACGACTCCTCGTGCATCATTCGTGGATAAAGCTTGAGCCTCTACCCACTTCGAGAACATAATCAATAGCCACGAGGATGTACCGATTCCCTCGAGAAGAAGGGAACGGTCCCATGAAGTCAATGCCCCAAATATCAAAGACCTCAACCCCCTGGATGGGGTTCTGGGCATCTCATTCCTACGTGAGATGTTTCCGATCCTCTGACACGCATCACATCTCCTCACAAACTCATGCGCATCCTTAAACACTGTCGGCCAATAAAATCCACAATCAAACACCTTCTTCGCAGTGTACGATGGCCCATGGTGTCCTCCAGTCAAACCCTCATGACAATGTCTTAGGATATCTAACCCTTCCTCACGACTCACACATCTCCTCAAAATACCGTCTGCTCCTCGCGAACAAAAATATGGAGCATCCCATATATAATGGTTTGCTTCAGTAAAGAACCTCTTCCGCTGCTGTGAAGTCAGACCCTTCAACATATACCTTCAGACAAGTAGTTCGCAATGTCTGAGAACCAAGGCAATCCCTGCTCACCTGCACTCACATTCCCACTATCTCTATGTCTGCAGAACGAAATCAAAGTCTCATGTGTGGGAAGTGTCTCCAATCATCTCCTCATT